>PVKA01006566.1:0-18380 GCA_004027165.1 Ctenomys sociabilis | reverse complement strand
TGCTGTGGTGCTGAGCTGCACCTGCCCCCCTCAGGTGAACTCCAGCAAGGCTGCCTCTGGGGGGTAGGGGGGTGGGGGAGAGGAAAGGGGTGGGAGGTGCACTTCTGGAGGGAGGGAGGGGGAGGGGGGGCACTTCTGGAGGGGGGGAAGGGCAGGGGGGCCATACTTCTGGCTGAGGAAAGTGATCCAACCAGAGTCTCCACTCCCCTGGAGGCTGGGGAGCAGGCAGGCTTCCAAGGGACACTGATCTGGCTCCAGCTGCTTCAGCAGTAATTTGAAGAGGGCAAGGGGGCAGGGGAAGTGCAAATTTGGAGAGCAGTCTATTATATCGTTGCAGAGGCAGGAAACTCTAAAATAAATGGGCCAATAGCTGGATTCAGATTACTGAAGATTTCATGGAGCCCTGTCCCCAGCCCATCAACTGCAGAAAATTTTCTGGCCCTGCTCTTGTTTGGGGCACCTATGCCAGTCAGGGGACAGAAGACTTCCAGTCAGTTCCTTATTAGTAAGAATACTCCAATCCAGCTTCAGCCTGAAGCACTGTACACATGTGCTTGTGCCATTGTTCAAAGTGCAAAAATATCAGCTAGATTTAAAAAGGAATAAAATGACAAAACGAAACTTGAGGCTGACACATTTTAACCAGAGACATGCCTTTTCTCAAGGACACCCTGCATCTTATGTGCGGGCAGAGATCTACTACAGAGAAATTATACCCTCTCAATTCATTTTCAGAGCACTCAGGCCACAGTTTGGCAGATAGATGGTCGAACTTATTCTGTGGTAAATACCACTGTGTCAGCTGCGATGGAGTTTTGTGGGCTTCAGAGTGTCTTTAAGAAGGAAGAGAAAAATACATCCAGTGAACACTGGCTGTGCAAGACAGGCCACCAAGGCTGTGTGTAGAGTCACCCTACTAAGAACGTCATCCCAGACAGTAGGCACAGTGACCAGAGAAGGATATGCACTTTGAACGTTATTGACTTCAGGAGGCTCTGGACCTTTGGTTAGAATGACTTTAGTCCAGACCCATATTTCCTAGTAAAGATTAACTTAATCTCTGCCAGGTACGGACTGTTTCATTTATCTTTAGGTAAGTCAAAGTGAATATGACTTTGTATACAAGTCTGTGTACATCACATGTATTAGTCTGTTTGGGTTACCCTAACGAAGTTCCTGCGGCTTGCTACTTTATAAAGGAACAAAGCTGTTCAAGCTCACAGTTTTGAGATCAAAAGCATGGCTTAGCTCTAGTGAGGTCTTCATGGAAGATGGTATCACATCAGGGGAGCAGAGCATCACACAGTGAGACAGGAAGCCAGAATAAAGGAGAGGGTGAGAAATGACCTCCCACTAGGCCCACCTCCTATAGGTCCTAACCTCCTGTCATTGCACAGGGACCAAGCTTCCGACACATGAGCCTGTAAGGTTCAGCACTGTTCCCATGTGCTGAGCAACCCAGGCCCTCCTGCTGTGGTGAGCAGAGGTAGTGGCATCTGTGTACGTTCTGATGGTGTGGCCTCATGAGCCTCTTCAGGACACTTTGTAGGAAGAGCAAAACTTTTGGCAGGGACAACTGTCACTGTCCTTATAACTTCTAATAACTCTTCCTAAATGGTTTGTAAGATCTTAGGATCTCTTGTATTGAATATTGATTTGCACTGGGATAATCTTCCACTTCCTATCATAGACACCAGTGATCCTGTTCCGCACACTATAGAACCGTGAGCATCTTTTTCTTCTTTTCTTTTTGTGGAACCGGGGATTGAACTCAGGCCCTTGCGCTTGCCAGGCAAGTGCTTATTCTACTGAGCCATCTCCCCAGCCCAAACTATGAGCATCTTGATCAGCTTCTCAAACAGAACACAAGTCTTGGCTTTAATGTCACGTAAATAATGGTAACCACCTATGCTGGCTTAAGTTAGGTAGCACATAGCTTCTCGAGGATATCCTTTGTTTTTGTTTTGTTTTTTAATTCATTTATTCATTACAGTGTCTCGCTACACATCACAGATTCTTTTTTTGCGGGGGGGGGGGTGTCAGCTCAGCCCACCCTGGGAGGAGGTCCTGGCATGGCATGTGGTGCTGGGGCTCGAACCGCAGTCCCTGAAAGGTGCTTTAGACCGCTGAGCTATCTTGCCAGCCCAAGCATGTCCTTTGGAACCAGGCTTTGGCATTCGCTCTGCAAGATTGACTTTAGCTTACTTATATGAACCAAACTGCAAGCCATTTAGAGAATATAGAAGACTGTATTTTGCTCGTATCCACTGGATAGATGTGCTATATTTCATTTATTCAGTTTCTTCTCCCATGACTACCTTGCAGGGGCAGAGGGGCTGTCCTAATTTGTCTGTCTGTGTCAAGAAGAAATAAAAATTCCCCATGGCCTTGTGGTTTAGCTCAGTTATTTAGGCACCTGTTTGGGCAAACCCAGTCAGGCGCAGAGGACCGCAGTTCGATCCCCAGCTCCACATACCTGACCGAACTGGGCCTTAAGGCAGCCTGAGCCAGCCAGAAAACAAAACAAAGCTTGCACTACTATGGAGCGTAATCCTGCCTTAAAAAATTCCCTATGTGTGAATTCTGGTAGATGTCAGCAGGCCCCAAAGCTGCCATTTCTATACAGAACTCGCTCAGAGGCCAGAATAGAGAATATTTCTGTTACCTTTCCAGGGTACCCATGACTCATGGACGATCCCTGCCTTCCATCCTTGTCTCTAGATATTGTTTAGGGCAAATGAGGAATAATAAAATTTTCAACCAATAAAATTAACTCTTTATTAATTTAAAAACTAGTCTGCAAAGGCAAGCAAGATAGCTCAGTGGATTAAGCACCTGCTTAGGCAAGTGCAGGGACTGGGGTTCAATCCCTGGCACCACATGCTGTGCCGGCCCCACCCCTGGGGCATGCTGAGCCCGCCACCAAGAGCAGGTGTGATGGTGCACACCTATAATCCTAGCCCTGGGAAGGCTGAATAAGGGAGAATGACCACAATGTAGTGAGACCCTGTACAAAGTACATAAATTTAAAAAAAAAAAAAATACTAGTCTGCCATTCCCACCATGAATTACTTCAGCAAATAAATTCCTGACAGTGCAAAGTACAACACATTAACATCAAACTATAGTGCCCCCTGGCTGTTAAAATACAAATTTGCATTTATCTGAATTTAAAACAAGTCTTACTACAGACTGTGGTTATCTACTGCCCTTGTATTCCTTAGATAAGTGCTATAATTATGACACAGATGTGTTAAAACTATCACAAGTTGTTTACACAAGAGCCATAAAAATTTCTCACAAGCATCTGGGCATGGTGGTGCATACCTGTAATCCCAGCACTCGGGAGGCTGAGGCAGGAGGATCACCGTGAGCTGGAGGCCAGCCTGCACTACATAGTAAGACCCTCTCTCAAAAAAAAAAAAAAAAACCTCATACGTTATTTATGAGTGAATGACAAAAGCAACAGCAACAAAACTTTCCTCTTCTGTTAAGCTAAAAATGTGTCAGAATAGACAGCTTCATAGAAGCTGCTACAGAAAGTTTATGAAACAAGTTTACTCAGAATCTCTCTATGTCCGCAGTCTTTGGTCCAGAGTGAAAAATAAAAATATGCTTACACACATGAAATATTTCCTAATCAAAGGAAGTACCAACCACATGAAAGACTACACAGTTTTAAGTTCCCAAATCATAATGAATGAGGATGTAATGTGAAAGAAAATACATACTCCTCTCTGTCATGAACCTAGTATAGGACTGGCTCACATTTTACGATTTTACATGGCTTGGTGGACCTTTCATAATGGAATGACTCCTCAGCATCTTAACATATTTTACAATGGTATAAGCCCCTGTATGTGACTACACTCCTACAAAGACTGTCACTGCTTGCGTCCCTCAGCAGCTCAGCAAGGTCGCAGTGTAAAGACCACCGACAAAGGCTGCAGGTGGCTCAGGGTAGACCGTGTGCTTAGCACGCTGGAGGTCTTGGGCTGCACCCCAGCACCACCACCAACAAAGGGCCTCATAAAGACAACAAAACAGCGAAATAGAATCAATGCTAACTCAAGGCTCAGGAAGTCACAGTTGTTGCTGGGCCAGAGAGCTGCTCCGTATCCTGAGCAGCCATATTTCTCTGGAGAATAATCCATTACTCCCGTGCTGAATCCTCTCACAGAGCTTTGCTGAAGTTTTTTAAATCATTGCAGTTATTTCAGGAAACCTAACTCCACTTGGGTATTTAGGAACAGACATTACTTTATTGAAAATTAGCTACTTTACTCAATATGCTTTGCCTCAGATTTAAGAAATTAATGTAGCACTCTAACAAAGGTAAAAGAAGAAAATAGTGAAAAAAGAGCTTTGTAGTGATCGGATGGTTCAGTCTTCAAGCATAGACTCCATGTATATCCACAGAACCAAAACTGCTGAAGGTGTACATTTGAAAAAAGTCACGTATGGAGGAGATAGTTGAAATGAAATTCAGCATTAGGACTAGATTCCAAAATGCATACTTTTTTTTTTTTGTCCTAACAGTATTCTTCTCATTCTAGATGCTACAAAATTTGTCAGCCTCTGAGGGCCAGCTGGTTGTCTTTGAATGCAGAGTAAAAGGAGCTCCATCCCCCAAAGTTGAGTGGTATAGGGAAGGGACCTTAATAGAAGATTCTCCAGATTTTAGGATTTTACAAAAAAGTAAGTGATGCTTTACAACTATTTTTCTGATCATTTATTATAACATGTTTTTAGAAACTGATTAAAAATATAGTAAAAAAGAAAAGCAAAATAAAAACACCTGTAATTATATTCCCCAAAACTAAACCCTGTTAATATTTTAGTGTATATTCTCTAAGAACTTTTCCATGTATATTTTTTGAAATAAAAATGAGTCATTTCTTTTTGGCAGAACCAGGGATTGAACTCAGGTCCCTGCACTTGCCAGGCAAGTGCTTATTCCACTGAGCCATCTCCCCAAAAATGAGTCATACTAGTTTTTATTAATTGAGTTTTACTCAATATTTCATGGACATCTTTACACATTAATATGTAGATTTGTTACTTTTGGGGGGTACTAGGGATTGAACTTGGCCTTTTCACTGTGCTACATCCTTATTAATTAATTAATTAATTTTTAAATTTTGAGACAAGGTCTTGCTAAGTCATTAAATTGCCTATGCTGTCTCCTACCTTAACCTTGCAGAGTGCTGTGACAGGCATGTGGCATCACCCAAGCTAGATTTTTTTTACTTTTTTAGGTTCTTTTGCTTTGTTTTTGCAGAACCCGGGATTGAACTCAGGCCTTTACACTTGCCAGGGAAGTGCTTATTCTACTGAGCCATCCCCCCGGCCCCTAGATTTTTTTACTTTTAAAAATAAGTCACCACTAGCCGGGCGTGGTGGCGCATGCCTGTAATCCCAGCACTCGGGAGGCTGAGGCAGGAGGATTGTTGTGAGTTAGAGACCAGCCTGAGCTACAAAGTGAGCTTAAGGCCAGCCTGAACTGCATAGTGAGACCCTGTCTCAAAAAGACCAAAAATAAATAAATAAATAAATAAATAAATAAATAAACTGCACCAACTCTACAGAAATTATATAGGACAGCACTAGTGTAAGCTATACTTTATTAGTTATCTGTGGGATGGAGCTTTTTCATGTTTGTTAGGTCACTGTATTTTGCCATTTCACATTGGGCTTTTGTGATTTTTTTTGTGTAAGAATAATCTAGATGTGCCAGGAGTTGATTCTTTTTATCGTACATGTATTACTTTCATCTTGTCATTGTGTGCTCTTTCTCTTTGACCTATTTTAGTCATGAATTACAATTCGTTTGCTTCTTTTTAATAAACATTTTTTTTTTTTTTTTTTTTTTTTTTTTTTTTTTTTTTTTTTTTTTTTTTTTTTTTTTTTGTCTTTTTTTGAGACAGGGTCTCACTATGCAGTTCAGGCTGGCCTTAAGCTCACTTTGTAGCTCAGGCTGGTCTCGAACTCACAACAATCCTCCTGCCTCAGCCTCCCTAGTGCTGGGATTACAGGCATGCGCCACCACGCCCGGCTAGATCAAGCTAATTAATATGTGAATTACCTCACTTTTTGTGGAGCATTACTTATGTTATTGTTGTTTCTTACTACATAGGTTGTAGTACTTGGGTCAGTGTGATGTGTGATTCAGCACTATTGTCAGATTTTAGCAAGAGTAGCAGCAACAGTAATAAATTGTGAATGCCACTTAGTTGAGAAAGAAAAATCTTCACTAGGGCTGTCCTCGTAGAGGTAATTAAGTTCAACAGCTACTTACTGATGGCCAATTCAGTAAGCATTTGTTGAGTGCCAGTTTACATTATTGCAGTGGGCGCTTGAGGAATGCCAAGGAATTCTAAAATTGAGAAGCTGTTCAGGGAGAATCCTTTGCCTGTCCTGAGGCTCTTGATCTTAAAAAACTCAGAGGAGAAGGTGATTTCTGAATCTTATTGGGGGTATAAGAGTCCCAAGCAAAGAGTGATCTGTCAGCCCTCGCAAGCTTGTTTTCAGGTAAGGCTAAAATGGGGACCAGTCAGAGCAAAGCCTGCTGGATGTGTGGCCATGCCAGTCATTTCAGCACATGGGAGACTGAGGCAAGAGAATCACCATGAGTGCAAAGCCAGCCTGAACTTGATAGTATATAACCCTGTCTCAGAAAAAAGGAGCAAAGCCTTCCTGAACCCCAGCTAACCCAGGAACACTTCCTTGCCTGAGGTTAGGGTCCATTCTGTGCCAAGAGGCATCCACATCTCTTACCCACTCTCTTGCTATCTCTCTGTCCCTCCTGAGGTCACTGGTGCTTAGGTCATAACTTCATCAAACATTCCCAAATATGCAAGAGACTATGAAATTCCATAGGAAGCTTCTGATAAAATGTACCCTCTTAAGGGCCGGCAAGATAGCTCAGCAGACTAAGTACCTGCTTAGGCAAGCACAGGGACCAGGATTCGATCCCTGGTACCACATGCCATAAGATCCCATTCCCAGGTGTACTGAGCCAGCCCCCAAGACCAGGCACGGTAGTGCATACCTGTAATTCCAGCACTGGGGAGGCTGAAAACAGGAGGATCACTACAAGTCTGAACTTCATAGTAGACCTGTACCAAATATATTTTTAAAAAAAGTACTTTCTTGGTAAAATAAATGTTCATTTTTTTCATTTTTTTCCTTTTAGAACCTCGTTCCATGGCAGAGCCAGGTAAAGATCCTCTCAACTTTTATTTATTAATGAGCAAGGAGTGGCTTGATCTGTATCAGAAAATGTGTTGATCTTATTAAATCTGCACCAACTCTAAAAATCTAAACTGTGTTTAGATTTTATTGGACAAATGTAAAGATGAGATAGATACAAGTACTGGTGGGCAAGGCACTTGCTGCTAGGTAATACAAGTCACTCATAAAGCAGAACAGAAACATCTGACTGCCCTCTCTGTGGCCACTCTGAAAACTTAGGTTGTATTTGTAATCCTGGTAACAAATATGGTGGGAATTTCAGCACTATAATTCTTCTGACAACCGTGAAGGGTGTCCCGGGAAACACTGAACCTGTAGGTTGTGCAGCTTCGTCCTGGGCCGTTGTTTCATGGTAGACAGAAGTAGCTTTGGCTCTGAAGGAATGTGTAGGGTGTCCTGGGCTGCAGCCACTTTTTCTAAAGGAGGTCAGGATCATGTATTTCATCATCATGAGGCACTGGAATGCCAGATTTCCCCTTACACAACTAATAATTTTGTTTGTTGGGGGCAGACAGAGTGACGATCAGAGGACACATAGCTGTCTTGGGTCTCCTCTTCACCGACCATCAAGGAGTGTCTAACTGCCATCATCGCAGGCTCTCATTGTACAGTGCTATCTGGGAGTCACTTCCGTGGTTATTCGCAGGGTCTGCACTGTGCAGCCAAATGACCCGAGAGTGCTTGGGTCAGCCCGTGTTTGTGGTGCGTGTTGGTCGCACTTCTTGGGGGAGTTGATGGGTCTGCACAGTGCCTCTTAATTTACCTACCATAGTATTTACAAAGGTAGGCATGGATTTCACTCTCCTTTCTTTCAGGATTTTTATTTACTCTGTCAGATAATTACGACTACTTAAGCAAAATACTTAATCATTTTCTGCCGGGGAGATGGCTCAGTGGAATAAGTGCTTCCCTGGCAAGTGCAAGGGCTTGAGTTCAATCCCCGCTTCCAGCAAAACAACAAAAAAAAAATACTTAATCATTTTCCTATTTTATTTTATTTTGTCTTTTTGAGACAGAGTCTCACTATGCAGTTCAGGCTGGCCTTAAGCTCACTTTGTAGCTCAGGCTGGTCTTGAGCTCACAACAATCCTCCTGCCTCAACCTCCAGAATGCTGGGATTACAGGTCTGTGCCACCATGCCCAGCTATTTTCCAATTTTAAATTGTAGTCCTTGTTGAAAATTACCTAACTGTAAAAGCTCCCCATGGCATGTGCTATTTGGGGCCAGCCAAATAGCTCAGTGGATTAAAGCACCTGCTTAGGCAGAAACAGGGGCCAGGATTTGAGGCTTATAGTGGTGAGTGCCCGTAATCCCAGCACTTGGGAGGCTGTAAACAGGAGGATCATTATGAGTCTGATCTACACAATGAGACCCTGTACACCCTGTACACCGTCTTAAATTAAAAAAAAGAAAGAGAGAAAAAAGAAAATGTGCTATTTGGGCCTCTATTTTGCTTTTGTGATTTGGTTATAAATCTATTTTTACTCCCATCTTTGCCATCTGGATTGATGACATAAAAATAGAAGATAATCTGTTTTCATAATACACCATACAATCCTTAAAAAAAAAAAAAAAAAAAAAAAAAAAAACCTTGTCAGTGTCTCAGTGTCAGCCTGTCTGCTCAGAGGCATTGGCTCTATCCTTTCACTCACTTGGGGTGCTAATCAATCAATTCAGTCAAATAATCATTTTTACTAACTGTTTTCAAAAAGCAATTGTAGTCGGCTTTTGTAGGCCCCAGATCTGCTGTTGGTGAGTTGCACAATCCGTTCTCGGGTCTAAGCCAGCGATGCGTCTGTTTTATTGGCATGTAGAGGAGATCTGCACCTTGGTCATTGCAGAGGTGTTTCCAGAGGACTCAGGCTGCTTCACGTGCACCGCCAGCAACAAGTACGGCACCGTGTCCAGTGTGGCGCAACTCGCTGTGACAGGTAAGGGCCTGCGAAAGGCGCCGCCTTCAGACTGGCTGGAAGGAGAGCACAGGGGGAGGAGTGCTGTTTGCTGCTTCCGGCAGGAGCCAAAGATTTACGTTATTCAAGACCTGGCGTTTTTCTTTTGTATTTTTGTTTCCATTCTGTTGTTTTGAGACAAAGTTTCTTTTGTATTTTGTTTGCATTGTGTTGTTTTGAAACAGAGTCTCTTTTAGTAGCTCAGGCTGGCCTCGAATTTGTGGTGATCCTCCTGTTCCCATCCTCTCTAGCCCTGGGATTACAGGCGTGCACCACCATGGCACCACCATGTCAGGAGTCGGGCACTGGCTCGGCTTGCCCGAGGGGCATGCAGGACTGGAGGTTGAACCCTAGTTCCTACACTTGCCAAAGCAAGTGCTTAGTCTGTTGAGCTACCTCATGAGCCCAAGGACAGTATTCTTGAATAATGCCAATTTTCAATTTCTTATTGTATGTAAAGCTACCACTACCACTGTAGTTATCCTGCTGTTGCTCTTATACTTCCTAAGGAAACACCTCCTTGGTCTTATGTAAAGCTCCAAAAGAGTGCTGGGGAGATGGCTCAGTGAAATAAGCACTTCCCTAGCAAGCGCAAGGACCTGAGTTCAATCCCCAGTTCTGCCAAAAATAGAAATAAGTTCCAGAAGAGAATTTTGATTTTTAATTTTTTTTAATGTACTTAGTACATGGTCTACAGGGTCTCACTATGCAGATCAGACTGGTAGTGATCCTCCTGTTTTCAGTCTCTCAAGAGCTGGGATTACAGGAGCACACCATCACGCCTAGTCTCAATCATGGCACGGCACATCAGGGATGGAATCTGGTCCCTGCATCTGCCTAAGCAGGCACCTTAATCTGATGAGCCATCTGGCCAGCCTAGAACTTTGATTTTGAGTTTAAATCTTCTCTGCATCTTCACAGTGCTTTCATTTGCCAGATCTTTATCTGATTTTAACAAGCATTTTCCGACTTTACCCTCCCCTGACTTGACGCTTTCCCAGCTGTGCATATGCCCAGGACAGGATCAGGCCCACAGCAGTCTCTTTACACAAGGCTGACCCGGAATTTGTGGTTGTCCTTTCAGGGAATGAGGACTTCAGCAACAATGGGGTGCTTCCCTCAGCCCTGTCTACCACCAACCTGGCTACCACTGAACCTCCAACAGCCCTAGCCAACCCTGAGCCCCCTCCCACGGAGCAGCCCCCCAAGCCCAAACTTGAAGGCGTCCTGGTGAACCACAATGAACCCCGTTCCAGCTCCCGGGCTGGGTTGCGCGTGCACTTCAACCTGCCAGAGGACGACAGGGCGAGCGAGGCATCCTCAGAGGGCAATGCGGTGGCCACCCAGCCCCGGCCTGACTCCTTCCCAGAGCAGTTGGACGGGCAGGCTGCCAGAGGCCCTGAGATGCCCTCACCTGTGAAGGAGCCCCCTCCAGTTCTGGCCAAGCCCAAACTGTAAGTGAACTCAGAGTGGACAGCAAGTGTGCTTGACTTGAATGTGACCCTGACAGAAGTGTGCCAGAGAGCTCAGGCCACCGCTCTGGCAGGTGCCTTGGCGAAGCCAGGAGCCTCTTGGATCAGACCTTAAAATGATGGCATGGAGGGGCCAGCCAGATAGCTCTGCGGATTAAAGCATCTGCTTAGGTAGGTACAGGGACAGGGGTTCAATCCCTGGTGTGCCGTGCAGGCCCCACCCCCAGGCCCGCTGAGATAGCCACTGAGGCTGGGTGTGGTGGCGCAGACCTGTTATCCCAGCACTTGGGAGGCTGAAAACAGGAGGATCATTATGAGTCTGATCTATATAATGAGACTCTGTGGACCCTGTACTAAAAATACATAAAAACCAAACTGATGGCATAGAAAGAGGTTGGGAGATGCACACTGAACGCACTGAGGATGTGCATATCGTCCTGGCAGCAAGGTCACTGTTGCCCTTGGCAAGCAACATCATGCCTGGGCTAATGCACAGACATCTGTCTAAGCTTGGAGCTTCCAGGCAAATCATTTTGTTCTCTTATCATGTTCTTTCTTGTGTCCAGTCACCTTTATCATCTGTCATTTCACCTTGAAGTTTCCATCTCCGCTTCAGCTTGAGCTCTGGTACTCCTGATGGAAAGCTGATTGGCATTTCTCAGATACTCTGTATGTTGCTGGCTACATGGTGGTAACGGTGTTAGAGCTCCCGTAGCTGCAGTGGGATGGGAGAAGTTGCTTTGCTGGCTTCACCAGGGCTCCTGCGAAAGTGGTGGCCTGAGCTCTCTGGCGCATGTCTGTCGGGGCCACATTCATGCTCACTCAGAGCTAAGGCGATAGAGAGCCTGAGGCTCCACTCCGTTTCATGTGCTTGTGAAAATGACTGTGTGCCTGTGGCCGCACAAACCTTTAAAGGTCAGCAGGGACGTGGCCTGTGAGCACTCCCTCTCCATCCTGCTCAGAGGTCACTGGGCACGGTTGACCTCATTCAGTTTTAGCACAGAATCAGCATGCAGGTTGCCAGTCCCTGAAGTGATGCGCTCTGCAGCACTTGCTAAGGAGGCAGGAGATGGAGGCTCCAGTCTGCCTCCCTAAGGGTGGGCGCCAGGGAACCATCCAGGCTGAAGTGGGGGCAAAGCTGGCTGAAGTTCCGGTCACCACCAGGGCCAGGTCGTCATCTGCCATCCGTGATCTAAAGGGAGTGCCTGGGAGCTGGGGAGTCTAGAGGGTTTATTCTGGAATAAAGAGTAGGTGGTTTGTTCAGGTTTTCCCCCAGTTTCATTTTTATATTTTCACCACATATGGCAGAATGATGGGTATAAAATTCAGTGTTATAAAGCATGCCTCTAATCGAATCTTATCCAGTAAGGTCCCAGTCCCCTCAGAATTCTGCCAGCCACAGGAAATAGGAATCTCCTGAAACTCAGAAGAGGGGATGAGATTCTCGAAGGGATATGTGAAGGAGCGTAATCAAAACATACAGAGAATGTTTAAATTTTAAAAGCATATTACAATAAAAAAAAAAAAAAAAAAAAAAACACTGCCATCAGCCCCTCTCACCCTCTCACTTCCCACACACTGATCCAGCCCTGAAGCTGTCAGGAGTCCTCTTTCTCAGGCATCTTCTAGAGATGTCATTATGGTGAACGCTGCTGCCAAGCGCCACACTGGAAGAGCAGGTTGGCGAAAGCAGACAGCGGCTCTTCCTTTGCCTGAGTCACAGAACCTGGCACCTTGTGACTGCCCCCCCTTCCGTAAGTCAGAATGACCATGAAAGGACAGTGAAGGGGCCGGGGAGATGGCTCAGTGGAATAAGTGCTTCCCTGGCAAGGGCCTGCGTTCAATCCCCGGTTCTGCAAAAAAAAGACAGCAAAGGGTTGTGATGGTGCAACTGAAGACACAAAAGAAAGCTTCCAGACCTGATCCAGGCAGAGCTGAGAACAGTGGGGCAAGTGTGTGAAGCAGGGAGATAAATAGCAATGGGTCTTACTGTGATACATTTTTAAAATTTAAACATTTACCCTAACTTTTAGTCATGACTTTAGGCAGGAATGAAAGATAAAATGTGGCCCAACTCTGTAGGAGACTAAGAAAAGCACAAGTGAGTCTTCCTGACTTGTTGCATGGCCTGTCCAGCCTCAGCCCCCAGCTGGCTCCAAGTCTGTCTGTCTGTCTGTCTAAGCACCTCATTTCTCTTCCCACAGCTGGGCCATCATCTCCCCCAGGCTGGCTCCTCAGTCCCATGTGGTCCATGGTGGCCATGTTCCACTCCACAGCAGGATCCAGGTCAAATTCCACTGCTAACAAGCAGTCTGACCCCCACTCAGGTGGCCACCCCACCATCCAGCTGGACAGAGGATTTGTGTTTGGAATGAAGGGAGGTACACAGATCACATCAGGAGCTCCCAGAGAAGTGGGACCAAGTGATGGGAAGATGACCTCTCAGGTTATTTCTTACCCATCCACCTTGGGACCACCTTCTCTGTGGGGTTTTCTGTTACTCTGGGCTGTTGGGAGCTTATCAAGTGTGACAGTTATGGTTCAGTTTCCTAATCCAGAAAACCCAAACTGACAGGAGTTAAGCTCAGATGGGTTTCCCTTCCCTCACAGACAGGAAGCCGGCAGTGTCTGGGGCTGTTCTGGGGATCAGGTCATTCAGAATGTGGCCCGCTGTCTTCCTGCTCTGCCATCCCCATCACTGGCTTCTTCTTCAGGACCCTCCCAGTCCAAGATGCAGACAGTGGTCTTGCTATCACAACTTCGCTTCCAACTGGAAGTTTCAAGCTGGCGTCGTTCAGTGGAAGGGCAAATGGGCAGAAATCACACTCAGTGTCAGAAGCCTCTTTGAGGCCTCACCAAAAATCTCCTTATACCTCATTGGCTGAAATTTAGTCACATAGTACACTAACTGCCAAGGAGCTAAGATTGTCTTTAACTGCTTGCATCTCCCCTGTTACAGGGAGAAGGGATAGTGATTGCCATAGCAGAATTCTGCTGCTAGGTAGTGGTTTCCTCTGAACAGCCAACCCTCACCACTGTATATTTCCTTAGTTTTCTCTTAATTTATGTGTTTATGTATATATGCATATAGGTACAGGTACACATGCCTTATGAACCCACATGCCTATACCTTTACTTACTACTTTTTTTAAACTGACATACAGTAATTACATGCATTTATGGGGTTCAGTATGCAATTTTGATGTGTGGCTACAGTGTGTGGTAGGGTAAAGGGCCCATATCCATCACCTTGAACATTTATCATTTCTTTGTGTTGGGACTTCTCTTAATAGTTACAACCTCATAGGTTTTGCATTAAAATACACACTCATGCTTCTCAGCAATGGCTTTTCTGCTGTTTATTCCTGTGACTTGCCATTCATATGGACAATGAGATAATGTAGATCTCAAAACTGCTACAGAAAGGGAAGCTGTCACTTTCAAACCCTGTATCATTCCAGCCTGCATAATTCTGATTTTTGAAATAACTGGTTTGAATGCCAAACTGTTTACAGCAGCCATTTTCCTCCTGGTTGTGGAATGAAACTGGAGGCTTAAGAACCAGATGTGGCCTCCACCTCCCGTGCATCACAGTTTCTTCACACACTATCTTTTTTTAAATGCATTTAGTACAAGGTCTACAGGGTCTCGCCACATAGATCAGACTCATAATGATCCTCCTGTTTTCAGCCTCCCAAGTGCTGGGATTTCAGATCTGCGCCACCATACCCAGTCTCAGTGGCTATCTCAGCGGGCCCAGGGGTGGGGCCAGCACAGCATGCTGGGGAGCAAATCAGGTCTGTCCGTCGGTCTAAGCAGGTGCTTTAATCTGCTGAGCTATCTGGCCAGCCCTTCACACACTGTCTTGATGTGCACCCAGTTGGAAACCACTGGGCTAGAACTAGAGAAATAACCAGAGAGGCCATCTTCCCATCACTTGGCCTTCTACCCCAGAAGGGAAAAAAACAATCATTTACATTTAAAAGTGAGTGAAATGTCAGACAAAGGTGGAGCCGACTGGAAGGTTCCACAGGAGATTAGCATTGCTTTGGAGCAGTTGTGAGAGCTTTGGGTGCAGCTGAGGTCATTGAAGGCCGCAGCCCCGCCCAGGCCTAACATTCAGGAACTGTAGCAGGTGGGCCCACAAGATGGACTCTACCTGGCCCTGCAGCAGATTCTGAGCCTGGCTGAAGCTTAAGACCAACTGATATTTGGCTGGTTGGCTGGGGGTTAGTGGTTGGTTGGTGACAGGGTCTCGGCCATGAGGTTAGGCTGCCTTAAATTTACTATGTGGCCCAAGCTAGCCTCAAACTCAAGGTAATTCTTGCACCTCTGCCTCCAGAATGCTAGGATCACAGAGGGGCTCAGGCATGCACTGTGCCTGATCTGTATTGTATTGTATTGTATTTATTTATTTATTTGAAGAACTGGGGATCGAACTCAGGCCCTTGTGCTTGCCAGGGAAGCATTTATTCTACTGAGCCATCTCCGCAGCCCCTGCATTTTAAAAGATGAATGATTTTTTTCTTTACAATTAGTTTTGGACAATTTTACTTTTGTGTATCTTGGTATGATTTTATTCACATTTCTTGTAAAGGTTCATTTTTCTTGGAAATGTGGTGCTATAATTTCAACTAAATTCAGAAAATTTAAATCTTTAAATATTTATTGCCTACTCCTTTCTACTTTGAGAATTCTAATTATATGAATATAAGTTTCTTGATTTTGGTACAGAATGAACTATAATATGACTGATCAGGGGCCGGGGAGATAGCACAGTAGAGTAAGCACTTGCCTGGGAAGCACAAGGGCCTGAGTTCAATCCCTGGTTCTGCAAAAAAAAAAAGAAGAAGAAGACTGATCTGTAAATTCTTCATTTTTATTTTAGACAATTTTTATTGTCTAAATTATTTACAGTAAATAATTTATTTACAGTGTGCTCTATATTAATCTCATGCTATATATTCATTTCAGAAATATTTCTCTAAAATTCACTCTTGTCTATATCTTATATCTTTCACATTTCAGTATTTGTTTACAATTTTTAATATGCTATATAATTATTGATGTTCAATAAAGTTAATGAGAAAAAGAAAGATGACATTAGGGCCACCTGGGACAGTTCTGATCCCGTGTGCTGTGCCAGCCCTGCCCCTGGGGGAATGCTGAGACAAGAAATGAGACCTGGCGTGGTGGCGCGTGCCTATAAGCCCAGAGCTTGGGAGGCTGAAAACAGGAGGATGAGTCCAATCTGTGTAGTTAGACCCTGTACTAAGTACATCCAAATAAATAAATAAATAGAAATGACACTGTGTCTGCGTCCCTCTGCAGGCTAATTCCACGCCAGAGCCTCAGTCAGTGAGGTTGGTTCCTGTTTTAGGCTCCAGATGGCTGTTAAGTGCAGGCAGCAGGAGGAGCACTATTACAGTTACAGTGTGATGGAGAGAGAAGAGGAAGGATAGGAGGGGATAAGAGGAGAACGAAGACAGGAGGAACACAAATCGCTGGTACCGCCCCCAATACTAGTCAGAGCCCAGTGCATGCCCACTCGGCACACCTCAGCACTGATGTCCTAGTCAGGATGTGCTGGGAAACATGTAACAGCTGACAGGGCAGAAGCCCCAGAGGTTAACATCTGCTGACGACCTCCCCCTACGGCACACTTAGGGCCCCTGAGAGAGTCACTGGGAGAATGGACCAGGGAGTTGCCCAGAACAGTTGCCAGAACTGCTTGCAAAAGCTACCTGAGCTGGGTATACATGACCACCTGCCTCCTGCCTGGGAAGTGCAAGGTCCTGAGTTTGATACCCAGTACCAAAAAATAATTAATTAAAAACTATTTGATATACCACTTATTTTTTATGATTAAGTTTATCTCCTTTAGATTCTTTGTAATTCTGAAGCTGATATTCATTCTTAACAAATCCCAAAATAGGACTTTAGTGCTTCAGAAGCTAAAAAACTGTAATTGCCACCTTTTTTTTTTTTTTTTTGCTGGAACTGGGGATTGAACTCGGGCCCTTGTGCTTGCCAGGCAAGTGCTTATTCTACTGAACTATCTCATTGGCCCCCTGCCACCATTTTTTGATAATGTATGCTTTAAATGATTTATCAATTCTCACATAAATTTTACCATTTTATTTATAAGGAAATCAGGGTTAGAAAAGTCTAGAAACAACCCAAAGTAGTATAGAAAATGAATGACTGAGCTGGACAGGTGGTGGTACCTGTCATTCTAGCACTTAGGAGGCTAAGGCAGGAGAAACGCCTCAAATTCAAGGCCAGCTTGGGCTACATAGTGAGTTCAAGTCCAGCCTGAACTACACAGTGAGACCCTGTCTCAAAAAAAAAACTTTCCATATATGAGATCAGTTAAGAACAAAAAGATTTTGTACTTGCATGAGCAGAGAAAACTGACACCAGCAGAAACAATGCTTATTGCCTATGTTTCTCCTGTGGACCATCCAACAAAGATATTATTGCTTCTTTTGATAGCTTCATCTTTCAGTTATGATGCAAAGGTTTAGTTACATTTTAACTATGCTACTTTATTCTCACAGCTTACATACTTGCTGGTGAAATGGGGAAAGCAAGATGAAGGTGTAGTTCAATGGCAGAGTTTGCCTAGCACTTGTGAGGCTCTGGGTTTGGTCCCCAAGCACCTCAGAAAATGAAAGAAAACATGAAACAAGAGGAGTGGTGTGCCAGCAGCCAGCCTGCCTGAATCCTTAGTTGAAGTCAGTAAGTTTTTTCATATGACAAACAAAGGATTATTCAGCCTGCAGCATTCCACAGCAGTAGAGAACCCTTTTCTACCTATGATGTACTGAGAATGTTAATGGAATGCATAAAAAAGATTGTGAACTCCAAGAGTTAAGAAAAATCAAGGCAGGCGTGTTGATGCACACCTTTGATCCCAGCGCTTGGGAGGATCTCCACAGGTCCAGGGCTAGACTGGGCTATTTAGTAAGTTCCAACCTACTGTGAACTACATAGCAAGACACCAGCTCCAGAAAGTAACTAAGAAACACCAAGGGGCCAGAGGGTGCAGCTCAGTGACAGATGTGGGCTTAGCACGCAGAGGTCTGGGTTCAAGCCCAAGCACACAAACAGAGCCCCCTCTGTGTGAGAAGCAGCACATATTTTTCAGACATAAAACACATCTGAGCCCTGCCCCCATTGGCTGGCCTTCCCAGGGAGGCCTGACCCAGCGGCCTTGACGACTTTGTGCATGTAGGGTTTCTTTTTCCCATACTTGGAAGTGGTTCGCTGGGTTGTACACTGAAGTTAAATCAGTGTGGGACTCAGCAAATTGACTCAGGCCTCTATACTCTGTAGCCCAGGCTCTTGTAAGCAGAGCAACAATTTTCAACCTCTCCTTTTTTGTACCTGGCACTGTCAGGACCTTGTGCTCTCTGGGCAGGTGCTTACGCGAATGAGCTATCTCCTCAGCCTCTCCTTTTAGGAACAAAAAAGTTCCGACAGTTTCTCCTCACTATATTTTATCCTTCAAGGCCTGACCCTTTAGAGTGCAGGTGTACGCTGCCCACCAGGCAACACCGCCCCACCCAGAACTGTGTGCCCACGATGACGCCAAGGTGCCCAGGTCGCAGCCCCAGCACTGTGTGGGGCACCCTTGGGGGCAGAGCAGGGAGTGGCCGTGCCCCAGGGGAACCTTTGGCAGGGTGTCTGTGCCTGACACTC
>PVKA01006565.1:0-82979 GCA_004027165.1 Ctenomys sociabilis | reverse complement strand
AACATTCTAAATTTTTCTGGGTATTAAAATCTTGTTTATTTGTTATCTTTCTGAGGCACCATGCTCATAGCTTATAAAGGGAGCAAAGCAAAGATTTCATTTTATTTCAGAAACTGATAGAATTGCTTTATGATTTTGTATATTGGAATCAAACAGTTCACTCAGTTATTTGTCATCCTGTTTAATGAAAAGAACTAGTATAATTATTTTCACTTGCACTCCCAAAATAAGTATTTCTATGTAGCCTTTAATTTCATAGCAAAATACAATTATTTTTACTATTAAAAAGTTGTTTCAGCTGAGATTTTCTGGAATGCACACAACAAAAATAAAAAAATCTCAATCAGAGTCTTTCATTCAATATAAACTATCACAGATCATGTTAAGACATCAGGCTCATTTAAAAATAGTGTAGTGAAGCCTTTTCTCCACTCCATTTTTCTCTAATCTTTCATGCTTGTTGACACTTAGGTAACATATTATATTTAAAAATCAGCTTCATTTTGTAAGATGTTAATTCTTTTTGTACCTCCTTTATTGGCCTCTGTATAAACTCTCTAAATATTAATAGAAATTATGTTTAGTAGTGTTAAATGATCATAGCAACATTAAAATTGAAAACATCTGTCTTTAAAGGAAAAATTAAGGTAGCAATAAGACAACTCAACTTGGATGTGGAGGCTACCACTTAGGTATGTTCACACAGTTCCTTTGGATGACACGGTAATACAATGAACACTTTGCTCTTTTCTGGTAAACAAAGTATTTCCCTTTTAATTGGTTTATTTATTCATTTTTTAAAATTTTTATTTTATTGAAGTACAAATATCAATGAGACAGTTTTAAGATACCTTGACAAGATGGATTTGATAAATTAATACATTGCAAACTGTTTTCATAATGTCTTAGTATCATAGAAGGTGCATACATGATATTATACTTACAGACATTATTATAGCGTATGTCTCTTATCAGTAAATTAAGAGAGTGTAGCTGTTTGTGTATCTTATTTTTTATACCTGAATTACATCAAATATTTAATAATTAATACTTTCTACCTTGTTATTTTCCTAGTGGTTGTCCATAGTACTAGAAGCCGACATAATATCCTGTCGAACCACCATTAGTGCAAATCTTGCCTCTCATAGACTTATATAGAAGCACGGCATTATCTATCCCAACTGTACTGTCCATACACACAACTCATGATTCTTCATTTCTATACCCCTTCCTTTGTCTACACCTATCAAAGATGGGCACTCCATTGTCATTCAACTAACTTAGGTGCTTGAACTCGTTGACACAATCCAACACAGTCCAGCATTACACAACAATAGTGAATTATCCAAAGAAGGTGTCAACCATAGCCATTTACAGCTCAACTTATTATTATGGCCCCACGGTGTATACTTCACTTTTATACTTTTCTGCTGGATGGTTAAGACCTACATAGACCAAGGCCTACATACCAACACATGTACTTTTTGTTTCTTATGAGGTCAGTGAAGTCCCCTCAGGGCTTATCTTGTAGTCCTGTACCTTATTCTGTAGATCCTTTATAATTGGTTTAAATTCTATTTAATTACTAGTTCCCCAAATAGGTAGAGTTTTGTGTGTATTTTAAATCCTGCATAAATTTAATAATAATTATAAGTGTTTTTCCTTATTCTAGATGTTATATTCAGTGTACTCTTTCTTCACAGACCCCACATCCACACGCAAGGGCTTGTTTACCTCAAGACACAGGCGTTGGTGCAAGTCAGAGTCACATGCAAGAACATC
Source organism: Ctenomys sociabilis (assembly GCA_004027165.1). Lineage (NCBI taxonomy): Eukaryota > Metazoa > Chordata > Mammalia > Rodentia > Ctenomyidae > Ctenomys > Ctenomys sociabilis. The sequence goes on along the minus strand of PVKA01006565.1, from coordinate 81,197 downwards.
ATTACCCTCTTGTCACCAATGAACTTCCATTATGAATACATTTTATACAAGTAATTACATATACAGTGCTTACTTTTTCTCTTATTCTGATGTCCACAAGATTATTTAAATTATGTTAGCAAAGTAACAGATTAAACATCTCTCCTTCCTTAAATCTATTTTTCTAAGGCTGCATTATTATAGTACTTTATATCTCATGTGCAAAAGGTTGACCTTTACACCTGAAATTTTTAAATGATAGAAGGATGAGCAGTGATTTTTAAGTTATCCACTAAGTACAAGCCACCAAATAGGCCCTCTGGCCTAGCAGCTGAACATGGGTGCAAAGCATGAACTTGAGTGCTCATGTAAAAATATGTTCTCACTGCTATTTGAAACTTGCACCTTGCATCTTCAACATGACCTATTATTTAAAAAAATTAACTTCTTTTAAATAAGCCCACCAAAATAGACCTTTCTAGTATCACTTCACCAAATGCTCATTGCACATGTCTACAGTCATTAAAAATTTGAGCTACATTTTCTAGGCACAAATACTGTATGTTTTCAAAATGTATATTTAGTTGCTCACTACATTTTCACATAATTAAACAGAAGGTCTAATAAAGTTACCATAAGATACCCAGGAAGCCATTTATATGAAAATGTAGACAGTGTTTCTCTATTCTGTTTCTCTCAGAAAGCCCCCTCACTATAATAGTCTTTATCTTCCAAACCATCAAGTACTGTAACTTAAGAGTAAATATCAATTACGTAAAGATATGAAACAGTTACAGAGAACCAAGGCTCTAAAAACTGGCCTTGGTACAACAAGCCTGACGGTGGCCTCAGGGACCAGCACGATAAACATGGGCATCTGCCATGTCATTATTGATGACTTATTTCTTAACTTTCAGATAAAATCTAATTCAAGAATAGTTACAATTCTTGAATTGCACACCACTATTTCATGTTATGAAATCATCAATCAATGTTGGTTCATGTTATTTTATGTTTTAAAAGGCATTTTTGTATAATTTTAGATATTTTTATATTTAGCAAATGTTTTTAAATAATTTTTTGCTGAATACAGATTTAATTTTTAGAAACTTGTACTTTCAGATTTGGAAACAGACTGAACCCTCTACTCTGGATCAGATATTCCAAGAGGGAAAGTTGAATGTTTATATATAAGAAGTATTTTGTTTAGTATATAGCAAATTTGTATTTATATATCAGTTCAAAAGAATATTTTCAGTTAAATATTTATAACAGAAATTATATAAACCATAATAAGCCACAGCTTTTATTGAAGGGAACAATTATAAAAATTTTCCAGAACATTTTGAAACCCTAAGGTAAGAATATATATTTTACATTTGAAAATATATTTTAAAATATGTAGAAATGTTTAAATACCTAGAAAGTATAAATTTTCTAAATATTGCATGCACTAAGCAATGAGTGTTGTTTAAGCTACAAATTTTTATGCTCCTATATATTCAGTAGCTATTTGTATATAATGTTAGCAAAAGGTATCTTGATAATGGCTTATTAACTTGTCAAGGAAGGTGGAATTGAACATAATTCAGTACAGCGTCATGAAGTCCAAAAGTTTCTTCCCTTGCCTCAGTCCTCAAGAATGCTACCTATCATTAAATAGATTTTCTAGGTCTAAGATTTCCAAAAAACTTAGTTGTTTCACTTTATTTAAACAAAGTGCAGAGAGAAAAGAAGAGTAATGGAAAAGACCTGAAAATACACATATTTTTATATCCAGTACTGTACTGCTTACAGTTTTTGTTTCCAATAAAATTTTTAACAGTGATGAATCAAACTGGTGCATTCACAAACCCCCAAATGCATATTTTTCTTCATTAGATAAAAGCCAGGCTCTACAGGATTATTACTGAGCTATCTTCTGAACATGTCCCTGCATACCTGCACAGTCATTCACTCTGATAGAAATAACTACAGAAGGAAAGCTACAGTGTCAGAAAAGCACTAATAAATTGCTCTTGCTGATCCAACATGAGTGGACTTTTGTTTCTTACAGTTCTTTGTGATAGCAAAATCATACCATTAGAAGTAAGTTTAAAGTAATAATCTCAACTGAGTATAGAGAAAAGAGCATCCCACACTCCTCACACTGCTCTGCTTCGCCTCATTTCTTTTAACACCTGTCTATTGTCAATTATTACACGGCATGGCCATAGCGACAGAACACTTATTGAGGTCCTTGAAAAGAAAATCGAAAGCATGTCCAGTATCTACACTTATAGTGGTGCTCCGGCTCACAAATTTACTCTGCTCTTCAATTCTGGAAAAGATGGTCACATTGTGCTTGCATGGGAAAGATAGCTATGGTCATATTTGTCACCTGATGCAGAGTTTGCAGACGAAACCAACACTGCACTAGCTGCCTCTGCTTGGGGCCCCAGGCCCCGCTGTATCCCGTACACTCAAGACAGTCCTATCCACTCTACATACAAAATGGAGCATAGGTCTCCCTTTGTGCATGGGTCTCCCTGTATGCCACTGGCAGCAGCCTTGGCCAGTCTCCTAACTACAGGACTTTTCCTCCTCCATTCCTAACAGTCGTCCCTTGGTGAACACCTCAGTGAATGGCTTCTGATTCAGATTTTTCTTGGGATAATAGAAAAAGTCAACTCATTGGTATGTTTTTTTCTACTTCAGAGAATCTGATCTGGTTGCTATCTTTCAAACGTCACTTTCTGCTGCTCTCTTCCTTGCTTGATAAATTCACTTCCCTGCCTGAATTCTTCACTCAGGCAGTTTCTTCTACCTTCACAGTGCTTCTTCCTCCACCTCCCCACTTGGTTCTTGCTCTTCCCTCAGAACAAGGGTTACATATCCTCCCAAGGCGCACGTACTGCTAACTTTCCCATTCCAGCTACACTACATCCCTAGTTCATCCACAGAATTTCGTTTCAATTTTTTTATTAGCTTACTTTTTTTATTTATGTTACTGCACAAGGATGCAAAATATATTTGTGTACTTTACTACTTTTCTTCATGTAAATTTTATATTCATTAAAATTAACACAAGAGCAAATGTGACACATGTTCAACGTAAGGTCTATTGAAACTGTGAAGTCTAGGGAAATCGTAAGTTTAATAGAAAGCTGTGGATATACATGCAATTTAATATTAATGTAGGTGTTTAGCTTGATTACTAACAATGTACATTGAGAAAATTCAAACTATTTCCATTACTGAAATATATACATTAATCCCCAACATATGATACTCCTAATAAATGCTGAATCAAGTGTACAAATAGAGAATGGCTAGGATTTGGTTGATACATAGTGTGACTTATGTACCTAAACCCTATCTTGACAATGAATTCTCCATGGAATTGATTATTTTCATAAACATGAGTAGATTTTGAGAAATGTGTTAACTCTGTTACATATATTATTTGCTAAAGCACAATAATCACTGAATAAATGGGCTCCTGGTGGTTACTAACCACTGCAACATGGATGTACATGGTTAACTTACACATAAAACAAGACTGTTTTGTATCACCTAACAAGCCAACACAGAAATAAAATGCTTTATATCTCAAAGGGATAAAATTTGATCTTTAAATAAGTTAGAGACACTTAATTGATACTGTGTCTTCAAATGCGGGGAAAATTAATGGAATAAGAGATATAAACACACATGGCTTCACTTCTAAAAAATGATCTAGGAACAACCATTTCTTTCTGATTGATTCCGGGAGGCTCAGGTAATAGAGTAAAATTGATTTATTTGGACTATACAACACACAGCTTTACAGTGACCTGGAAGATAAGAGATCCTTCCTGTAGTCACATTACTCTTAATATCATGCTAAAAGAATAAGGTAATCCAACTGTCATTATTTGACCCTATGTAAATTATAGAAATTAGAATTAGAAGAAGAGGGTAAAGGGGCCTATTCAACTTTTATTGTCATGATTTTTCTATAATTTTCGAAAGGTAGATATATAACATTAAAACTCAAGATTCTTAAGGACACACATGAAATTATGACTTTATCCTCCGTAAATTTCAAAAACAAAACAGTAGTAAAAACTACTAGAAATATGAAAGCTATCTTTTTGAAAATAAATGCTAATTATATTATTGATATTTATGTTTATGTTTATAAGAATTTTAACTTACGCTCGACATTAATCTTTCCACATTGTGTGCATAGAAATTTGTAATATTCCATGTCTCAGATGTACAAAAACTGAAGTTTTGACCTAACTATTCACAAAATTCCAATTTTAATAATATTCCTAAAATGTTCCTAATAACATTAAAGGGTTGATATTTAATTAATCATTTGTGTGATATCTTCAATATTTAAAACTACATTTATCAGAGACAATTTCTAATCATTATAATTTAGGTTATAAGAAGCACTTCATAGTGAGATCTTACCTCAAAACTAATTTTCATAAAGCGTGAGGATATAGCTCAGTGTAAAAGCCCTAGAGTAGTGCAAAGAAACTAAAACAAATCAAAAAATTGTAAATGATCATTGTAACTAGTGAAAAACTATGATTATACCTTCTGTACAATTTTTTTTTGAAGAACTAACCTTAATATCATACAATTTAACCTTTAGGTATTTTTATTCAAATGTATTCTTATTTATAACTTACATTTTCAGTATATGAATATAAATTACACATTTTATAAAACAGTATTTAACAGTCCTATTTAACTGATGAAAAACTGTGTAACACTCGTCACCACATCAACTTAAGCTACTTTATAAAAATCAACTATATATTTTATATTTATTTTGTGTAAAACACTATTAAATTGTATGGAGAAATCATTAAAATAGATAAAAATTACCTGAAGAAGCTACCAGATAACATTATTTGGTACTTAAATTTAATACAAATATCTAAGAAAGCATACTTTAATATGGCATGATTTGATACAATGCCACATTAGTAATGTGGACACTCACAAGTGTGTTGTATTTATACTAGTAAATCCAGTACCTACAGTCAGTGGTTGTTGTAACTGTGAAGATTCTAAATATTTAGAAAAATTATTACATGAGAATAACAGTTCAAAACTTGTAGCCAACCCAATGGTCAAAAAATATGTCTCTTTAGCACCCATAAAGATATAAAACTTAATATGAATATCAGACTCCCAAGTACTAAAAATGTTTTCTTTCACAATAAAAGGTCAAGTAAATAGATACACTATTCTCAGTTTTCTCTGAAGCCAAATAACCATCTCTTTGATAATGACTATCAAAAGTCCTTGAAAACAAATGAGGGATGTGGTACGAAGGTATGTGGCACTGTAGGAGGACAGCTCGACAGTTGTCATATTACGGGATGCATTTTCAAAATCATAAGGGTTACAAGTAACTTCCAAATTCACCTATGCTTCTGTGGGGCACTCTATCAGGTGAAACAAGTAGAAAAGCATGCCAATGGCATAAATGAGATTTAAACTGCAATTCTAAATTCTGTGTAAAACACTTAGCTGAAAAATCCCACAGCTGCACAGATTTGTCAGCACTGTCTGAACTGTAGCTTGCCTTCCCTCAGCTTCCTTTGCCTTTCCCATAAATTCTGTAGCACAGAGTCTCGAGTCATCTGACATTTACATCTGCAAATTCACTGAGACCCTCAAATGCTTGTGCTGCATGTGAAATGACAGCGCTAGCTGACCACAGGTGCTGCTACCTAAAGCCTTTTAGAACCTCTCACCTAACAAGTGGTACTTCAGTGGCCGCACAGCCCCCCAGAGAGAAGCCAGCCAGGTACACACTGCAAAAGTTTTTATGGGTGTCCCATACTAGTCTAAAAGGATTTAGAATACCCAGGTGATGATTTTGTCGATCTTTAAACACCCTACTACCCTTAAAAGAATTCCAAAGCGAAATATTTTATAAAGACTGTCTGAACAGAAAACGATCTCGCAGACTTTGTTTTCCTTTTGGTGCACACCTCCTTCACCACTTTACACACGAAAACAAAATCCTCCGAAATCTGACAGAGCTTTGAGTTTCTGACCAGAATATTCCCAACTTGGAAATTCACACTCAACACTTATCTACTTCCCACCCTCACGAAACAGCAACCACCAGGCAGATCTCTGTGCATCTGGTCTAGGAATAATTGCGAAGCGGGAGGCGTTCAGCGATCTGATGGCAGACGGGGTTCCAGGGCTAGAATGGGCGAGGGAGCCGGAGCTACGAGGGGCCCAAGGCTGACAGCTGCTGGGGCAGGGCGGGGAGAACCCAAAGCTCACTGCTATGTGCCACAGCAGAGAGGCAGGAGTCCCTATGAAGTCTGCCCTCGGAGTCTGACCTCCGGCGGAGGCTGCAGACCCAGGGTAGTGCAGCCTCCCCGAGCCCGCGAAGGGACCCACGTGCTGCAAGGTTCATGCACCCCGGATCTCAGCTCCGAGGGCCGCCGTCCCAGGTGCTTAGACTGCGTGCTCTGCTTAAGGAGACATCCTAAGGTGAGCTCTGGAGAAGCTGACCCCAGACGAAGTTACCCGAGCAGGCCAACAGCACGGCAGCGCGCAAAGCGCCTTCCTCCCGCCCCTCACGCATCTGACCCTCTTCCTTACCTTGGTTGTTGGAGACGTGACTACAGTAGCCGGGCCAAGCGGTCATCAGAGGCAAAAAGAAACCAAATTGCCAAAGGAATTCTCGGACTTCGCAGCCCCCCATGGCTCTCGCGGGCTCTCCTCTTCTTCCCGAATAAAATAAGTGGAAGTAGAGCGGCCAGGTGTTCCGCGAAGGGTGGGGGTCCTGATCCAAGTCGTCCTCTTCTTCCTCCTCTTCCTCCTCCTCCAACCGGCCCGCAGCGGGTGTCCCGGGGCGCCCCCCGCGCGAGGCCTCGGGAGCAGGGCGCGAGGGTCCAGGCTGCCCAGGTGCAGTCACAGCTGCTCCGGAGCCTGACGCTGCCCGCGGCGCCGGGGAGCTCCTGGCGGCTGGAGACCAGGGGCGTCGCATTCACCGCGCGTCCCGCCCGCGCGAGGACTCTTCACTCGGGCCCGGGAGGGCGCGCGCGCAGGAGCGAGCTGGGCTGAGGTGGGGGCGGGGAGCCTGGGACCGGGAGGACGGGGCGGGGCGGGGGCGCGGCCCGGTGGCCGGGGGCAGAGCACTCTCCCGGCTGCAGAGCTGGGCGGGGGCGCGGGCGCGGGCGGCCGCCGGGCGGGGCGCGCGGGCCGGGAACTTTCCCGCGGCCGCTGCGGCCGGGCCGGGGTCGGAGCCAGCCGCAGGCAGCGCACTCAGTCTCTCGCCTGGGCGGCGGCGGCGGCGAAGCCCTCCACTGCGCAGCGCCCGCGCCCCCGAGGCCGCGCCGTCCCGGAGCACGGCGCCCCGCGCTGGGAAGCGTCCGCCCCGACCCTGCCCGCGGGCTGTCCCGCGCTTCCGCCGCTGCAGGGGGCGCGCGTCGCGGGCCAGCGCGGGGTCGCGGGCGGATCGGGGCGCCCGAGGCGGTCCCAAAACTTGCTCGGCGAGGCGAGACCCCGCTGAGGCCGCCGCAGCGCCGAGTCCTCGGGCAGCGAGGCCGCGGGGGAGGCGGCCGGGTCGCCCCCGCTGCCCCCGGCGCAGGACTCGCGGGCCGCCCAGGGCGCTGCTGTGCCGTCGCCGCGCGGGTCGGGAGCGGCGGCGCCCGCTTTGCGCGATCCTGGGCTCCGGCTCGGAGCTGCCGAGCGCTGCGCGCGCCCCGCGAGGACGCCTCCAGCCCCCGCTGCCCGGCGTCGCACTCGCTCGCGCCGCGCGGGGCGACTAGGTGCGCGGCACCGAGCCCAGAGCGCGGCCGCTGCCGGAGGAGACCGGGCCGCAGCGCCCACGCCGGCCCGCCGCGGGGAGGTCGGGTGGAGACGCGCGGAGCCCGCGCTCTCCCGCGCGGCGACTGCGGCTCGGTGCTGCCAGTCTGGCGCTAGAGGGGGTTAGTAGACAGCAGAAATTCCTCTGCTGCTCGCGGGGGAGGAGGCTAAAATGACAGAAAGAGAAAAGAAAAGAAAAAAAAAAAAAGAGCCGAAACGCTTTAGTGTTGGATAAGGACGCCCGGAAACACTGCAGTTTTGAGAACTTATGTAACGCGCGCGCCCTTCATCACGTTAGCTTCACCAGTAGCCTCACCCATTTCTTGAGAGGGTCGAGCTAGGTCGAAAAATTCAATGTTAGTGGCCATGGGGGAAAGAAAAGGTGAAGCCATCAGAGAAAGCAGAGGGATTAAAAAGGGGGTACGGACAGTGGGCAGAGGGTGCGGACGGAGTCCACCGCGGCAGGCGTGAGACCAGCGAACGGTCAAGTGCGGGAGCTCTGGCCTGCCGGGTCTAGGACCATTCTGAAAGTGGACGGAACGCTCTTGGGGTGCTTTTCAGAGCCGCGTTTGCCTCATGCCTTGAAGGCGTTTCAGTTACTGCGTTGCACACACTTGTGAGGAAAGCCAGGAGATGGGCCGCTTGGGTTCCCCCCCTGAAATTGTCTCCGGTAGGGAGAGGTGAAATCCAGGGGATTTTGCGAATCTGAAGGTACCTGACTGGTGACTGTACTTTCGTCCTAGAGATGAGAGCGCACAGCTGCTGCTCTACGGGATCCCTTCAGGTGTGATGCGTGCAAGCCGCTCCTGGAGAGATAGCTTCCTAGTCAATCTATGATGGATATTTTAAAAAGTAAAATCTGATTTTGTTCATTGTTATACCACTGTTTTTGATACTGACTGACCACGTGGGCTTTTGTAAAGTCAGTTTACAGTTTACAAACCGGTGTAAAATAAAAATCTATGGTATGACGTGTATGCTGTAATTATTGTGCATAAATACAAACGTATACAGAAATAATGCTTCATCATACTAATGTTTGAAAATTTTTTATCTCTGTCAAATTAGTATATTTCTATAGCTTTTTAAATTTTTAATTTCAATAAATAATTTTCAATAAATACTTTTCGAGGTTCTTTAGCAAACTACCAGAAGCAACATTCTGTTCAAGTAAACAGGTCCTCACAAATGGTAAAGTCACACTACTTCCAGATAAATTTAAGGAATGAATAAGACTAGTGACTGAGGGCTGGGAACCATGTCAAAGTACTTCTGTTCCTTTTCAAATAAGGCTTACAAGGAGATTTTTAATGTAAAATAACCAAAATAGTCTCCAACATAAAATATTTTAGAATGAAAATTTTAAATGAAGTGTTGAGTATCATGTTTTAAACCGTATAAATACAGAACACTAAGAAACTCCTTAAAATTAGACTAAAAAGAAATGGTTGTTACAGAAGAATAAAGAATGAAAAGCTTATTTACAAAGCTCATTATTATTTTCAAATCATAGTACCATGTGTGAAATCTGAACACTCCAAAGTAACTGTAATGGAATTGAATTTCTCTCATTCCTTTATGCCTACAATCCTTTTACTATTTAGTTTTTGAAAACATAAACCATGTACAAGCTTGTCATGTTATGTATCACTTGATTAACTAATTGGCAGTCACACGGTAGGGTTTTAAAGAGAACAATAATTATAATTTTTTCTCAATATAAAAACATTTCACAGACATGTTTTAGAGATGTTTGCATAATGTCCACTGCATATCCGAATATAAATGCCTATTTATTAAACCCTCATCTTAAAAGGTGAACTGAAATATAACTGCCATCACTTTGATTATAGCAAGATTCTGTGACTTTGACATACCTTATTTTCAAAACATTACAAGAGGAATTACTGTAACTATTTGAGCACCCATCACTGTGTCATCCTAAGATACTTGTTTAACTTTTCTTAGGTACACAATTTTCTTCCCATGAGGAAGAGTCAATAGTTAATTACTTGTATGCATAAGAAGAGCTTGTTTCGTGAAAATTGCATGGTTACCTCTTGTGAGCAACTACACTTAACAGAAATGTGCCTGGCAAGTACAAGGGTCTGAATTCAATCCCCAGTTCCACAAAAAAAAAAAAAAAAAGAAAGAAAGAAAAAACAGAACTGTGTTACTTTTCAGTTTTCTACCAGTGATTATATATCTGCTGACATGTGATAATTTCAAAATTAAAGCCTTTCAATGAACCAGATGCAATATTCATGTAGAGTTATCTGCACTTGTCTGTTTGAATCATACTGATATTCAGAAAAGCATTCATGTCTCTTTTGTCAGGGCAGTAGTATTCACAATTATTTTGTAGGCTCATTGGCCATTGTTCATGATAGACGCGATCTGGACTCAGGTGAGAAATGATTAAAGTTTTTTATGAAGTAAAAGACACATGATACTCAAATCTAGTCTAAGTTTTCATTTATGGTAAAAATAATGCTATTCAGATTCTATTTGCTTCTAAAACATGGCTTCTTTTTCATTTTTTCCTCTTTCTCTAGTTAATTTTTTACTACATTTTTCTTTCTTTTTTTTTTTTCTGTTTCTTTTTCCAGTTTTGCAATATTAGAACTTCTGGTATGTTATTAATATAATGTTATATATCTGATAATCAGAACAACTAAGTTGAAGATGATGCTACAATACAACAAATATGGTCGAATTCATATTGTTTTGTTGAGTGAATCTCTGTTTCATATTTACTTATTACTATTTTTATTGTCTTTAAAATGTAAACAATAAACACTAGTGAAAGAAAAAAAAAAAAAGAAAAAAGGAAAGATTAAGCCAGCAGTTTCTTTGAAGAAAGAAAAGAATGATTACAATGTTGAATACTCAACATGTTTTAAGACTTAAGAAAACCTCAAACATATTGTTTTGGTAGAAGAATAAATTGATTCATTTGTAGAAGTGATTCTCATTCTCTGAGGTCAAGATAGGAGAAACAAATACAAGGAGTGTTAATCCTCAGATATATCAGAACATCAGGTCTTAAAAGATAAGGTTTGCTTTCAGAACAATGAAAATTACCTAAGCCTTTTTGATTAATTCAAAATTTAAAGACATAAGGGGAGACTCTAACATTGTTTATTTCAGGAATTTATACACATGTTACTTTTTGAAGAAAACATCCAAAATAATGCTGGTATTTTACTTTAGTATGTTAAAAGTTTACAGAACTTACAGAAAAACATGATACAGCTTGAAATTGCATAAGATGTACCATCTCTGAGTCTGTTGTGATAATTATATCTTTTTTCTGTGTTGCATAATATATTACAGTAAAAGAAAAAAACACATATCCATATAATGTACCTATCATATTTATAATATATTTGTGTGTGATTAAAACACTCTTGAGTACTTTTCTAAGTCAGCAACTATTTACCAAACAAGATTTTCATGTACATTTATGCTATGTGCTATGCAGAAGTTACAAAATCATTTGGGTTTGGTCTCAGGAGTTTTATTATATTGCAGAACACAGACATAGGGATTATCCCAATAGAAATCACTGTGTATGTTGCCATAATGGAGTTCCAAGTTACTACAACTAGATAAAAGTTGAGGAATCAGTCTCCTTAAGGACTGAATCACTATAGTTAACTGCTCTTGTTTGCAGTAAATGTAACTGGAGTATGGCGTGGGTACCCAGTCCCTTGAAGGTTTTCTGTGAACTTGTACATGTAAGGGCTGTGCACTGTGGCCAAAGAGTTCAACTAGATTTAACTTTCACCTTTGGCGAAATTGACTTATATTCTATGCACATTATTCGTAAAAGCAACTTACCTACACAATACAGGGTCTTTCTAAATGTACTTATGAGTAGCATATTAATTATGTAGCATCTCTTTCGTGCCCCAGAATGACCCACTGTGTCAAATGGCTCCTTTTTCTTTGAAGAATAATAATAAATATCATTAAAGAGCATTTTCTGCATATCAAGCATTTTCTAAATATCAAAGAAGAAAGGACACCCTTAAAATGTTTTGTATAGTGAAATGTTTCTGATTATTTCCATCATAGCAACTATCACAGGAGTATTGGTATTAATTTCTATTCAACTATTCAAAATAGAAAGCTAATAAAATTATACCTTGTATTTCATCTTGTATTTTTCTACATTAAAATAGTTTATACCTTGCTTCAAGAAAAAACAGGGTTATATTTTCAAAGAACACATTAGTAAGTCAAATACTTGAGTGCTACATTTATTAACAATATTATGTATCTGAATAAAATTATTAAATATTCTAGTTATTTTGATACTAATAATACAAGGTAGTCTCTTTTGCTAACTATATCTTGTGCAGTTTAAACATGTTAGATAAAGTGAAGAAATTCCTGGATGCAACTTGCAAACTGCACTTCTTAGGTAAAATTCCATCCTAAAATGTTTCAGTTTAGTTTACAGCAGGTATTTGGTTGTACTGTTGCTCTCACTTCTGTATTCCTCACATATTAAATTTAAAAATAAAACAGTAAGTCTTTATTTTTCTCTTTAATTTCTTTTTCCTTTTCCTTTTCCTTTTCCTTTTCCATTTTTTTTTAAATTTTAGGACAGGGTCTGCAGGGACTCACTACATAGATTGTAATTGTAGTGATCCTCCTGTGTTCAGCCTCCCAAGCGGGATTACAGGCATGCTACCACGCCCAGTCTCAACCACTCTTTCAATGTGTCCTGGGGGCAGGGCCGGCCTGGCTGGTTGGATCTGCCTAAGCAGTTGCTTTAACCTGCTGAACTATTTGGCTGACCCAAAACAGTACATCTTGAGAGCTAGTACATCATATATAAAGTGAACAATGAAAACACAGCGAATGCTTGACATGACCATAGTGTGTTTATTTTCCTAGGGCTATTAACATGATTCTATATATACTGTTTATTAGACAGCTAACAATTTTGTGGGGCTCCCTCATACTAATCATTTGACAGTGCGTGTTTCATACACATACTCAATGAAACTTACAAAGTATGTAAAATCCAGAGTATGTTTCTTTTACATTTCTATAAAATATGTACTAACTAGTGATTTATTTCAATGGAAATTATATTTAATTTTTTAAAACTTTTTATTCATTTAATGAGAAAAAAGATAAGCAATGACATAGTTTCAAAACAGGTTAGTAGGACAGGTACAATAATTAATACATTGCATATTGTTGTCTTCATAGTGGATTTTCAGAGGATAAGATGCAGACATGATATGGACTATTGGACTATATTGGGATATTTTGTTGAATTTGAGTACCTACAATATTTGGACTGGCATCAAGTATGAAAAGGTCCTTTAAAAACACCAGTTCCTGACAAAACAAAACAAAAAACAAGGAGGATATGAATAAAGGACCATTTTCAGTGAAAAAAAAGTATATATTTAATTCTTTATCACATCTCTATAAATTTTCTCATAAAAGATAATTTAATACTTGCATATTTCAACAACAAAAGTATTTTACTGCCTCTGTCAGTCATTAAATACTTATATTAATAACATTTGAATAAATATAATTTTATGAATTACTATATATGAATCATATATGTTACATACATATCGTGCCTAAATTGAATTTTTATGAGAATGGTCTTTGGGCACTCAGGAAACTACAATTTACTATGACATTAAGGTGAGACACCTGTAGAAGAGTTGTAAAAGTATGTTGAAGTTTACAGTATTTGGCATTAAGTTGTAATATCTTTGCTATTTTTATAGTCAAAAGTAAAACTCTCTGAATTAATGCAAAAAATCATAATCATTTCTTTGGTTTGGACTGCTATTAATTTATAGTCAATGACTATTCTGTATTTGAGCCTAAATCATTTTATACTATGTCTTAAAATATAAAAAAGTAAGAATTATATTTAAGCTTATTTTTGAGTGTTTCTATCCAATTCTGAATAACTGGAATATTTCTTGCTCCCTGAGAACATATTCATGTTTTAAAACAAATATCCTCCTTCTTTTTTTTTTTTTTTTTTTGCGGAAGCAGGGATTGAACTCAGATCCTTGTGCTTGCCAAGGAAGCGCTTATTCTAAAACAAATATCCTTGTCTATAGTGTTTATCTCAAATAAATTCTGTACATGCAATTGATCTAATAGCGTTTCCCATAGTGTTAGAGACATTTGCCAAGCTCTGCACTCCAATGCAGTTGCCACTAACTGAATATTTGAATGTTTCTAGTGTGACTTAGAAGCTGAACTTTTAGATCTTTGTGAGTTTGTTTGTTTTAGTTTTAAGTGATAGTCCCACATTTGGTAGTAGCTACACCTTGGATTCCACAGATCAGTGCTTCCATACTCCCACATTGGTACTGAGGAAAAATTTTAGAAGTTATAAGACTATCAAGAGTGCCTTGATCATGAGTGCATGTAGAGTCACTTTCTACAGCTAGTAGTTTGGTTTTCGGTACTGCTGAATCAAGCAGGGCCTTTCCACTAAGCTGCAAACACTGCCCTACTCTTTTGAAATAAGACTTGCTAAGTTGTCAACGTTTCCCAAGGTGACCTAGAGCTTGCTGTCTCCTGTCTCGGCCTCACAGATCATTGAAATTACAGGCATGAACCATCTCGCCCTGCTTGGCACAGCTGAATTTTAATATAGAAACTGTTACACACAATCATGTTTCGCACAGCTGTGTTTATGATGAACAAAAATAAAGCTCACTTCCTACAATAACTCTCTTGCTGTGTGCACACACTGCCTTCAAAGTGGGTCTGAGGGGATGCGCTTCTCCCGTACTGCACTGTGTTGATTAGAAGACAAGTATTCACTGTGGTAGGAACCCAAGGGTCTTTGAGTATTATTTTAATTATAAAAGGATTCCTTACCTAATGTGACTAATTCTGAACATTGCCAGCCTAAGAATATTTCAGGAGTCACTACAATCTGCGCTCAGCACTTTAGGTCTAAGTCACTGCCCCATGTCCACAAAATTAGGAAGACAGAAGCAACTCAGGAACAGTAAACAGATTAGAAAAGTAGCTTCCTCCAGGGCGATTTGTAAGAGGCAGTGAGATTCTTTCATTTGATTATTAAATTTGTCTCAGTTTTTGTTGTTGGTCTTTCACCTTTTGACTTTTTTGACTTACATGAGAAAACATTGTCAGGTTTTTCAAAAGATATTTAAAAATATGGTCATTATATGAAAGCCAGGGATTCTGTTTACTATAGTTTCATTTTATTGTCCTCAAATTTGTCACTTGATAGTTTCCTTTGATAGCTTTAATTTGTTGTAAGCATCAAAGTAAAACAAAATTAAATCTAATAAAATTCATCTCCTAAAGAAATCTTTAAACATAATAAAAGGTATCAATTTTATATTGATTAGCAATTACATAGTGTTTTCTATGTACTGTGTTCCAAATATGAATATTAATTTGAAATAACAATTATAAATATTAATTACCAATATCACTCACTTAACCTTTGCAACAGCATTCTGAAATAGTGGCTGTTGTTATCCTCATTTAATAGATTAGAAGCAAAGTGAGCTTAAGGCCAGCCTGAACTGCATAGTGAGACCCTGTCTCAAAAAAAAAAAAAAGACAAAAAAAAAAAATAGATTAGAAGGATGAGGCACAAAACTTGCCAGCATTTACTCAACAATTAGTGGTAAAGCAGGGAAATTAGGCTTGCACTCTGGCTCCAGAAATTCTATCTGGCTCTGTTGTGTTACCCTCTTCTTGAATGCCCACCAAGTTTACATAAACGTGCATGCATGTGCCTTGCATGCATCTTTGTGTGTATCTGTGTGATGTATAATCTCCATAAAATGAAGCTCAGCTCAGGGATTGTGTTCACTGAATTTTTCCCAGTCGTGACTAAGTTCTTACACACCTTCATGCTCCCCCACTGCTACATTGACCCATTTTCAACTCTTATAGGGTGTACTTTCTATTTTCTCAGAAAATATTTCTTTGCAGTGGTAACTGTCACCGAAAGTACCAGCTCATCTTTCTTCAGCTGTCCTGTTTTGTGCTGCCTAGGAGCTATTTAAGTGATGAATAAAACATATAAATCCATGCTCACATACAGCTTGGATCAGAGGGCCAGCATGTGTGTCTAACAAGGGTCTTACACTGCTCCAGGTGGATCATTACTAGCTAATGGAAGAGCCACACTTAGGTATTCTTATTGCACCTACTTTACAGATGACTAAGCCAAAGTGTAGAGGTTACACATTAGTGATAGGCAGGGCGGTGACATTTGAAGTCCAGAGTGCCCTGTCTTGTAATATTAACAAGGAAATAATCAGAAGAAGTGAGAGATTTGGGTGATAATTGTGGAATGGAGCATACTGATTCTACATAGAGTGTTGTCAGATATAAAAAGGTAGGTGGATTCCCAGTACATTTTGATGGTAGAAAAAAATAGGACTGAATAATGTTTTGAGTAATGATGGATCATCCTTTATGTGCCTAATTATATAGATAACTCACATTTGTAAAAGATTTTCACACCATAAATTAAAGTACTGATGAAGATTTTGAAATTATATTTCTATTTTTTCAAACATACTATTCCATAGAGGAAATTATTTTGTCCATTTTTGATCAGAAATCAGAATTTTGCTTCATTTTTTTTACCATAAAATCAGCTCAGACTATTCAAAATCCATAACTTTAAAACCTATCCACATATTAGTCTTCATTCTGAGTCAGCCATAGCAAACTTGGCTACTTTAGAAAATCCATTATGTAGCTTTAATTTTCACAAAAAAGTATAAAACTTAACTTTGGCTCTTATTCAAAATAATCCCGTAAGTATCACAAGCCACTTTCCACTTATTGTATTTATTTCAGCCTGTCACCCACTCTCTTACAGAAAGAACTATACTTTCCAAGGCCACATGAGTTTGTAATATATTTACTAATGTGGTAAGGACTAGGTAATCTCCACAGATGACAGGACTGAAAATGGGTTACACAAAGTTTCGAACAATGTCTCAACCCTCAACTAGAGAGAACAGTAACAAAATATGTTGAAATGCTTTTGATCTTTCTTGAGTAAGTGCAGACCTTGAGTATCAAGAAAGAATGCAGATGAACTACATGCCCAAATACAAAGCTAGATAGCTTCTTTGGGAGTTTAATAAAGAGCAAAAGCATTTTCAAACTGTTGTACTTTTGAATTAATAAGTGTTTAATTAGTAATTTGAATGCTATTATTCATTATAAGTTGAATCTATGATCACTAGGTTTCATGAGTATCCACTGTAGGAAATAGTGTTCATGACCTGTGTGTCCAAATTTATACCCTTTTCTGGAGAGTGTTGCGCTCCTCAGAAAGAGAAAAAGATAAAAAATAAAAATCAAGGGCCAGAGCATGGTGGCACAGGCCTGTAATTCTAAGAGTCTGAGAAGCTGAGGCAAGAGAGGGTGGGCCAAAGAGCTCAGTGGATTGAAGCGCCTGCAAGCAGGTGCAGGGGCCAGGAGTTTGATCCCAGGGCCTGCCATGCTGGTTCCGTATCTGGGGCACACAGATGGCAACTGAGACTGGGGGTGGTGATTCATGTCCGTAATCTCAGCACTTGGGAGGCTGTAAATAGGAGAATCACTACAAGCCCGATCTAGTAGTGAAACACTGAACACCCTGTAGACTCTTTCCTAAAAATACAAAAAAAAAAAAGATGAGGCAAGAGACTTTACACATTCAAGTCTAGCCTGAACAATTGAGTAACTTATGAGACCCTGTTTCAGAAAAAGAAAAAAAAAAAGAAAAGAAAAAAATATATATGTAAAACCTGGGGATCTAGCTCAATGAAAAGTTCCTGTGTTCATTCTCCAGTGGAACAATGTTTAAGAGGACAGAAAGAAGGCAAAACAGTCTCATTCCATGAAATCCCAGGAGTCATCAATTAGTCAAACCAGTTATACGTTGCTTATTTTGTCTTAACAAAATTCTATCCGTATTTCTTTTTAATTAGTGACCTCATTCTTTTAGTACTATTAAATTACACACAGGGACTGGGGAGATGGCTCAGTGGAATAAGCACTTCCCTGTCAAGTACAAGGGCTTGAGTTCAATCCCCAGTTCTGCCAGGAAAAAAAAAAAAAAAAAAAAAAAAAAATTAAAAAAAAAAAAAATAAATAAATTACACACAATTGTTGTTTACTGCTAGGAAACAGAGAAATCACACCTCATCAGTTGAACTTACATTCAGACAAATATTGAGTGAGGCTGTCATTTTAAACATTGCACCAGATTTACCAAGCATTTTCATGTCAATTAGTCATAATTTCTTTTTAAAAATGAAATTTCTCTTGTCATCCCAAAAGTTTTCTACTGAAATCCTTTCCATTATGTAATTCAAATTACATAATGCCTTGGTGGACAATAATAGATTATTCTAGATGGTAACTGTCTCACATGTATTGAAAATATCAATTGATATCAGAAATGATTTTAGAAGTATAAAATAGTCCGTGATAAGTCTTTGACACACACCACCATTGAGGTTGTGTTACCCATGTACTGCTTTTCAGAGCTCCAAGCATGCAGGTCCGACGTCACCCTAATGAAGTAGGACACTGGTGTTGTGGTCATAACTTAACAGCAGTGGAAGCAACAGTGGCCTGGCCAAAGCGATCTCAAAGTCACCACTTTCTGGGGCTTTACTCAGCTGGTTTGCAGATACAACAGTGCTGGTTTGCTGAAGTGAGTCAACTGGCTCTGTGGAAACACTTTGAATTTCATAGTGCACAACAAAACCGTTTCAATATTATACTAATAAAATCACAAAATCAGATATTAAATAAATAGCCTAATAAGTTGTAATTGCAATACTAATTTACTTTAAGAGTAGGCAAATTTATTACCATGTAGCAGATACTCACATGAAGTGAACATATTGTAGATGCATGACACTACAGATATGTTGCAAATATTTTTGAAAGAGAATTTTAACAGGACAGCTTGTGAAAAGACACTTGCACATAGGCAGACTTATGTAGTTATTAATAATAACTGATAAGACTCAGACCAAAATAATTCCAACAATAAGATATTGTGATTTTTATCAATGTTTGAAAGATGAATGTATTAACATAGACAGTAGATCTTCAAGATACCTGGGCAAGAGGAATATGGACATCTCTGAGTGTGTTATTACTTGCTGTAGGACTGTGTACAATGTGATGGGCTTGTTCTTAGAAGATCTTTGAAACAAAAATCTCTGCGAAAAAAACTAATTATTCATTATATTATTTCTAGATTTATATCAAAGAATGCATTCAAATAAACCTAATGGAATTGGTAAATAATAGCAATTTATGTGAGAAGGTATGCTCACTTATCTGGTTTTTTCTTTGCTTTTTCTTTTTCATTACATAATTTTAGTACAGGGTCTACAGAGTCCCACTGCACAGATCAGACTTGTAGTGAGTGATCCTCCTGTATTCAGCCTCCCAAGTGCTGGGATTACAGGCGTGTGCCTCCACACCCAGTCTCAGTTGTTTCAGCGCAAGGGCTGGATATCAGTTTTTAATATGTGTATGATATGTGTCATAATTTTAAGTTATAATTTAATAATATAATAATAACAATAATCTAAGTAATAATTTTATTTATTTGAACATATACAAATATAAGCTTAAATTTTTCATGAAATTTTATGTACATGAATAATTATTCTTGGTAATCTTTCCTTAATGGAAAATACCTGATCAACAATTTAAATTACAAGATAGTTGAAAGTATGACAAAGAAAGTACATGTTATTTATTTTATTTCCAGTCATTCTTTTTGCATAAAAACAAAAATGATGGGATTCTTTAAGTGAAACTTAACAATAGGTAGTAATAACTTTAAATTTTAATTTTAAATAAAAAAATTAAGAAACAGAGATAAAAACAATGCAGAATTGTTTATCAATATCATCAAATCCAGATGAGAGGAAATAAACAGTGTTTATTATATCACATATTGTTATTTGCAAAGTAAGTGATCAGAGTAACAGATATAGGTATGCATGATTGATTGTATTGTTAAACACTGTTTCCTTCACTAAGCCAATAAAAAATAGTAATACAATTATCTTTGCTATCTTGTGTGCATATGAGATAGATAGATAGATAGATAGATAGACAGACAGACAGACAGACAGACAGACAGACAGACAGACAGACAGGTAGATAGAGGTGGGAGAGAGAGAGAGAGAGGGAGATAGAGAAAGAGAGAGAGAGAGAGATTTCCCTTCCTTCTTATGTCTTTCCCCTGTCCCCATCCTATTTGTTCTTTCTTTTTAAAAAGATATAACAATGAAACCAAGTTTCAAAACAGGTTACTAAGATAGTGTGGTGGTTGATACATCATGTCAGCTTGATTTGTCAGAAGCTTGGCTGGATGGGCGTGGGGACACCACGCCCTGGGGCCTGGGGGCCCTGCCCTAGGGTGGCTCAGACCAAAGACGGTATATGAAGGGTTGAGCATGGCTCCAGCACCCCACTTCCTTGGAGGAGCTTGATCTACATGACCACACCCTCTTAGGAGCTCGGGTCTTCACAGCCATCGGCAAAGGAAGAGAGAGGCTTGACAGGCCTGCAGCGGCTGCTCCTCAGGTTTCCCTTTCTCTTTTGAGCAGTTCCTTTCCAGCTCACAAAGTTTGTTATACACTTTGGATCTTCTGTGCTTGTTCACTTTTTCCTAATCATGAGACAATGCAATGTTTATACATCTGGGTCTTATTTATTTCACTTAGGAGGATGGTCTTGAACTACATCCATTTACCTACGAAAGACTTCCATTTTATCCTTTTCTGTGGCTGAGTAGTATTCCATTATATTAAAAAAAATCTTTTTTATCCAATCAACTTAAGTTTTAGAACATATAGGGTAAATTCACTTTTACTCACCTCTGTAGAAAGAAATGTTGATGTCCACGTGCCTAAATCATCATTTCTTTTAGTTTAGCATGTAAAAATTGAATACTATTTTGGTTTGTTCTGTCCCCTGTGGGACATCTCCGTGCAGTTGTGAGATGAGTTTCCATATATGTAAGACCAGCGCTGGACATTTTTTGGTATGTATTATGATGTGTGTGTATTTCTCCCCCTAAAGCCTCATGCAGTCACAGGCAGCTTCTGGAATTTCTAATTGATTACTGTGGGTGTGGATGCTACACCTGCCCTGGGGCAGGTAATTTGCATTACGGGGTAAGGAGGGGAGAGAAGCCGGCTTCCTGAGCTGCTGCTACTCTCCCTTCCCTCTGTTCTTTGCCACTGAAATGGAACCTTGCCCTCTGCCATGTGCAGCTCTGCCTTGGAACCAGCTGAGTAAAGACTGAAACCTCCAGTAACTGTAAGCTAAATAAACCCTTCCTTCCTTCAATTTGGATGTCAGGTCCCAGCAAAGAAAGAAGAGTAACTGAAATAGTACATAATACAGAGAGATGGCTACAAATCAACTGTTTGCTCCTGTAATAACAGTCTCTTACTGCCACTGTAAGGTAGAATTTAAATCCTCACTTCCTTGAACCTAGACTGGTGCTGGTCCTTATTTTACCTAATAGGTAATAGTAGACCTGACTATCTAGGGCTTTCAGCTTCTGCTGAGACCCGTGGAAATGCTTAGGACTCTACTGCTCAGTGCCTGGGCACCATGCTATGTGAAGCCCAAGCCACATGTGAAGGTTGGTGGTGGTGGTCGGCTTGCAGTCCATTTGAACCCAGAACTAACAACACTCAAGACTTAGCTACTATGAACTGTGATGCCATAAACCTGAGCATGCTTTGAATAGATAAGGAAAATGTGACATTTATATATGATGGAGTACTGCTTTGCCATAAAGCAGGATAAACTTGAGGCATTTTCTGGTGAAGGAATGCACCTTGAGACCACCATCTTAAGTGGAATCAATTAGGCATATGCATTGAAGTATCACGTTACCTCATTTGTCTGAGAAATCCAAAGTATAAAGAAAGAGCAGAATCAGAGAAAGACAGAAGGAAGTCAAAAAAAAAAAAGAAAAAATACATTCTGTTGGGAAGTGGAGCAAGAGGGGAGAGGACTGGAAGGGAAGGACAGGATAAGGAATTGAAAGAAAAGGTAGAATTGAGAGAAAAGAATGGAAATAGAACTTTCATAAAGTGGAGAGGAAGTTGGGGTAGGTAGAGGGGAGCGGCAGTGTACAACAAGAAGCTGAAGGTGCTCTGTGTATGTAGCACATCCGCATGACGAACGTAACCATGTCCTGCAAGCACGCACTAATGAAAATATGCAAAAGGAGGAAGAAATGCTAGCAGCACTGGCTGCTGGCCAGGTGAGTGAGTGCATGGTGGCTCTGCCAGTTGGCCTGCTAGAGGCTTCCACTCCAGCCACATGACAGATCCTGAGAACAAATGACCTGGTGGACCCCAGTCATCCTGATAGAACCCCAAGTAAAACTTATTCTATTCATTTTCAAGATAAGAACTTGTTACAAATTACTACATTTGGTATTTTGTCTCACAGAAGAACAGATTGTAATGAGTACTGCTTGGTATTTAAGGATATGTGGGGTTTTTTTTCAAACACTAAGAAAATGATGAAAAATTGGAATAATTTTTTGGGTCCAACAAGTGTGACATAGAAGTTCGGTACTTGGGAACTGTAAGCAAACGCTGCTGCTTTTCTAACTGTTGGAATCATAGCCAGGAATGGACAAATGTGTATCTTCATTTTTATACCTATTTGAAAGAAGAAATTAATCTTGTGTTTGTTGATCAATTGTTTGTTCTCATAACTCAAGAAACAGTCCTGAGCTAGATCCTAGTACGATTGCTGCATTGGTAGTCTTCACACTAGTCTACTTTAGGAATCATAGAAAGACGAGTAAGAGTACATCTTGTTGTTTGTCATTGTCTAAACCAATAGACTTGTTCATACTTTACAACTTAAAACACATCTATGAGTAATGACCTTGAAGAAAAATATGTGCTGTGCTACATTTTAAAATATTTTATTTTTATTCATGAATGTGTTTATTTATAGGAGAAAAAAAAAGCCAAGAAAATTGTATTTTCACTTTAAGGTAAGGTTTCCACAAGGACTTTCCTTAAAGATTAATGTTTAATTTGGGGATAAAATAAATTTTAAGACTTTCTTATATCCTATATTACCTTCCCTCTCTTCCATTGTTGTCTTCCTTCCTCTATTTCTCATACTGATTTGTCAATATATCTTTCTATGTGGGGGACCACCTGCGCAGCTCTCCTTGAAAGAAGAGTGACTGTCTCCATTTTGACTGAGTCCTATTTCCTCATATTGTTATGTACAGAGCTGGCTAGGACTTGTGTTTATCCTTCAGTTGACCTTAAGCAATGTGTATTGGTCTAGCTGAGGTGCTGGTGATAGTCTTTGAAGGGGGCATGTGTGTGTCCATGGTAAGCCTGCTGCTCCTTAACGTGAGCCAGGTGGAGACAGGATGGTAGAGCTAATGCTCTGCGCCGCCAGCTGGGATTGAGCCTCAAGAAAGAGGCTATGACTTCCTGGGGCTTGAAAGACTACATCAAAGCTGAAGCACTAGACTTCCCAAAACATTAAATACTATATAATGCAGATTACTCTCTCTGCATATCCTCTCTGAATATGGCAGAGGTAAATGTAGGCCCCACACCTAGCTCAGCTCACAGTAGTCACCTACTTCCCACAATTTTCAGTCAATGTTCAAGCCACTCCCCCACTGAATAAAAGTGGGTGAGGCCCTGGGTCATTGATTCTGGAAAGCCATGGACTTAGAGCCCCTCGACTCCTCGAAGATTAAATATATAATTTAGTGTCTTCATTTTCACCATGGGTTGCATGGAAAGTGGTAGATTGGAATCGACTTGATGGTATTCCAATAACGTAACTTTGGGATTACAAATATTGGTTTCTTGGACTGAGACGAGGACCTGGAAGTGTCTTCTACATTTATATTTCATTATTTTATAAAATCTTATACTTATTTGTTTATTTTGTGCAGGGTGGTGCTATGCAGCTCAGACTTATAGCCATCCTCCTGTCTCAGCCTCCCCAGCACTGGGATTACAGACATGTGCTGCCACAACCATTTTTGATGGCCTGCTTGGTGTGCCCAGGGGGCCGTACACCATGTGGTACCAGGGATCAAACATAGGTCTTTGTCCTTGCCAGGCAGGTGCTTAGACCATCAAGTTGTCTCTCCAGCCCTCTATTTGATTTTTGAGACAGATGGAATAAGTAAAGTAAATCAGGTGACCTGGTTTGTAATTGAAATTATGACTAGTTGCGTGATCCTGGGCAGATTATTTATAGTCTGAGGCCTATATTAATTTGCACAAAACTTCAAGGGATTAAAATAGATTATCCTTTTAGTGTTTAGTGCTTTCATATTATATAATTAAAAATATGTAAAACAAGGCAATTACAAGATAAACAGCAGGAGTTAATTTGGAGAACAGGTAAAAGTGTTGCATTCCCATCGTATGAGTTACTTACTGAAATGAACTAAATCAGAATGAAAAGGCCCATTACTTTATACTATCTAAGCCTCATAATACAATACAAGATAGCACATCATTTCTCTATGGAAATAAACATACTTTTCTTCATTGACTTCTAGGAGAATTAACATCATATTGCTGCATATATGGGATATCAAGATCAGTGAAGATACACTCAGCTGTAATATTAAAAGGGAGCCTCCTCTGTAATCTTTTAGTACCACAAATATACCACAATTCTTGAATATACCAACTTGTATGTTTATATATTTTGAAATTTATATATCCATTTGTCATACTAAATTGAAACTTCTTAGTGTAGTTGGCCATGAATTCTTAAAATATTGCAAGGCCTTACACAGTGTATAAAGTATCATATTGGCCCTCTATTAATATTTATAATAGTACAGGGTACAGAATCCATCTCTGAATGAACATTTCTTGAGTCCTCATACAGATGATAGCAAAACCACATGTTTATATTGTAATTTTTGAACAATGCATTTGGGTAAGTATGGTAATATAATCAGGTAAGTAGCCTTGACTGAGCCTAATTTAATATGTGGAGGGAGATCCTAGCTCAATACAGAGAAGGCAAGAGTCCTTCAAAGAGCACTTTCCCACTGGAATACTCCCTGTAAGTTTGTGACAAGTACCATTTCTCAGTAGGTCTAATATTTTAATTGACATTTGAGTATCATAGTTTATACCGTCGACTACAACTGTGGGTAGAATACATACCATCTTTCATAATTTAGGAGACTGGCATATATTCTTTCTTAAGTGGACACCCATTTTATTCTTTGTCAAGTTTGATGAAAAGCATTATTGAAGGGAAATTCTTTTCCCAAAAAATAAGTTAAACATTCCCAAATCTTAGCTTGGAGCATTAGCAGAATGTCCAGAATGAATTCCTTGATTGGTCATAGCTTATTATAAAGGAGCTTCTGTGGAAAACCCAAGTACGATAAGACCTGCAGAGCCATAAACTACCACTCCTACCCTTCATCTCCCACCTCCAGGCAATGAGAGACTGAAACACAAGTGAAATGCTGAACATTTGAGGTTTAAAAACCTTGAAAGCCATAAACATTTTGATGAGGTATTGATGAGAGTGCATGAGCTTGCTAGATGGTATTTTAACCTATCTTCAGCTGCCATTGTGGGAGAAACACTATAGCAATAAGATCTTCCAATTCTAGATTTCTTATGGTTGAGACATTGGCGGGATTCTGATGTATAAGTTTCTAAAAATTATTTTCAGCTAATGGATTCTTGGAATAGGGACATAAAGTTTAGAGGCTGCCAAATTGGTTCTACATATCTGCTGGCTTTCTGTGCTCATTAGTGGGGTAAACAATCCTCTTACAGATAATAGTTATAGAATATCTAACCAAGCAAAACCATCAGCAAGTTTCTTGGTGGGAGAGGAAAATATGTTCTTGTTATTTAAGAAAGCATTCCAGAATTTCACTTTTAACAACTGAAATATGTCTACTGATCTTTGTAGGTGGCCCACATTACTCAAATTTTTTATAAATGCTGTAATATATATTTCACATAGAAAATAGAGCATTAGTTATTATAGACAGGGCTCATAAAAACTTGAATGGAAATTTAGGGCATCAGATTTTTCACTGTAAGTTCACCATTGTTTTGTGTTCAGAAAAAAATTGTTTAAAAGTTGGTAAGTTCTGTAAAACATGAGCCCCATAGGATCTCCAACTTGTAAGATCCCACAATGATTTTGTATTAATATTGCTGAGTCAGGCAGGCTTAGTTCATAAGAGGAACACTTTAGGATATTTGTCCCTCTAGCGGACAAAAACAGTCTTCCAGTGTGCATTTGCATGCATGTTAATTGGGTGTCATGAAGACAATGGGCATGATGATTCATAAATGGAACGATTTGGATTAGATGGCATGAGGGTCAACAGATGGGGATGCATTAAGGAGGAGGCATCTCCACTCTGTTTTTTATTTGTTTCTTCATTTAAAAATAAATATTTTTATACAATGTCCCTTTTATACAGTGCCCCTTTCTAGAGAAAGCAAAAGGGATGAGGGGAGAAAAGACAAAGGGAGGAAAGATGTAATGGAATAAAAATGATCAAAATGTTTTAAGTATATATATATCAATTTCTCAAAATGAACTTTACTGTTCTGTACTGGTAACATGCTCTAATGAAAGAAAGGCAGAGACAGATGGTGACAGAGACAGACACAGAGAGAGTGAGGGAGATGGAGACAGAGACAGGAGTTGATCCTATAAATTATGTCTGGATGGTTTAACTGATAATAGAGTTGAGAGTTCTTTTTTATTTTTATTGAAGTCTATCATGTTATTTAGTAGTTTTTTTCATGTTTCCAAGTTAATGGAGAGCCACATTGTTTATCCTTACAGAGCTATATAAAGCAGTCTACGCTACTGTGCACACTGTACTTCAGTTACTCCTCAGTTGTATAGCAAAAACAATAAATTACACAGGCTACTTTCTTAAAGACTAGGATTCCTGTGAAGGCCTTGTTATTCATCCATCCATAACATCTACTTTTCTAAGTTAAATATATATATATATATATATATATATATATATATATATATATATATATATATCTTGCTGCTCAAAATCAAATGCAAAGAATTTAATGTATTCTTTCATTTTTTCTTTTATTTGGGGGCATCCTGGGAATTGAATTCAGGATATTGTACTTACTTGCTGGGCAGGTTCTGTGTCACTGAGATTTACCCCCAGATAATGTGTTCTTACTTTTTTAAATTTTCTGGTGGTACCAGGGATTGAACTCAGGACCTTGTGTTTGCCAGACAAGCATTTATTCCACTGAGCTATCTCCCCGGCCCCTATAATGTGTTCTCATAACTCAAATTCATTTTATTTCCAAGCTTCTCATTGTTAGAAATATCATTTCCATAATTTGAAGCAACATTAACTGGAAAAAAGTTTATGTATCGTATGGCTTCTCTTATATGAGAAACACAAAGTATAAACAAAGAGAAAAATAAAAGATAGATGACATGAAAATATTCATTCTTTTTTTCATTACTTTTTATTGCTTCAAAGAAGTACCAGTGTGATGGCATCCTGCTGACAGTGGCTAAAAGGGAAATGCTAAATCTACTTTTAAAAGTACAGAATACTTAAATATTACTTGAGTCTGCTAGCAAATATGAAAATAATAGAATTATTATAATTCAGAGGTTACTGCTGACATAAGATATCTGTGATACAGAATTGAATTGTCAACAATTTAATACCTGGGATAATTTCTTTTTTCTTTTTCTTTTCTTGAAGTACTGGGGAGTGAATTCAGGACCTTGTGCTTGCCAGGCTAACACTTATTCTATCACACTATCTCCCCCGGCCCTGGGAAAATTGCATATGTGACAGACAAATTTAATTGAGGAAATCGTCTATTCCATTATGCTTTTTCATCATGATGGTCCCCTCTTGGATCTGGTTGACCATGGCTTGAATCATCTGAAACCATGAGCTAGATGCATCTTCTTTCAAATATGGGTATTGAGTATGATGTTACTGAAATAAAAAGCTAATACAGAAAGTAGGTGTCAACAGTGGGGTCACTGCTGCAACTACACCTGATAATGTGGCTCAAAACATTTGGATAAGCTTCACAGTTAGCACTGGAGAAGGCCTGGAATGTAAAAAGTAGAAAATGTGGGAATTCTGGTTAAAATTTAGAAGGTCAAGATACTGATAGAGATGCTGACCATAACGTTCAGGTTTAGGAAGTTTCTGGTGGAAACATTCTCGAGAATCAGACTATAGCCATCCATATATGTCACTCTCTGACAAAAAAGCTGTCTACCTCTCAGCCCATTTGGGGAGATGTGATTAAGCCTTGTAGACTAATTAAACTGATGGAAGAAATTTCAAAGTAATCCAGTATTCAAGTTGTAGCATGAATACTGCTAGTTTTTCTTAGCCAGTTGTACAGTGAGAATCAGAAACAAAAATTGGAGAAGAAAAATTCGAGTAACCTAAATTTTATTCACAAGCAAGCAAAATAAAGTTAAGGCCAAAGGATTTATGACTGCTGAAGACATTAACACTATACCAAAAAAACTATGTATTTTACACCAGAATTAGAAGAAATACACTCTGAGAAAATGTCAGGAATCATGAAGAAACCATCAATGGAAGCTTCAGGGTACAAAATGTAAAACATTTATTTGAGAACACATCTAGAGAATAGGTTCCTCAAGATTCACTTCATTGTGTCCAACTCTCCACCACTCAGTGGAGAGTTCATGATCCAGGGAATCCAGATATTGCTGGGCTGGCAGCAGTCCTTGGCATCCTACAGGTGATGCAAGCTTTATAGTCACACAAAATACAAGTTGTAGGTTCATGGGTTGTGGGGATACACCTGTAATTCCAGCAATATTGAAGGCTTAGGCAGGAGAATCACTTTTCAAGGCCAGTGTGCACAACTTAAACACTTACAGAGGCCCTGTTACAACATGAAGAATAAATATCAAAACAGGGACCTGGGTGTGTAGGTCAACATGAAAGCCAGGCTTTCACTCCCCAGGCTGCCACAGAAAGAGTTATGAGGCTACGAAAGCTTTTATACATATTTCAAATTAAAACCTGGAAGCCCAGAGAGGGTATTCATGAAGCTGTTGGAATGAAATGAGACTATAGATATTCCAGGAAGTTGGACATCCCAGAAACATGAAATACATGCTGCACAAAACCATTTCAGTGAGCTGGCAGCACTAGCTGCCACAAGAAAGGTCCTGTGAACTGCAACCAGAGGTACCACAGAGGCAAGGTCACCTGGAAAACACCATATTCCCTGAATTCGTGGCACAGAGGTACACACTTTAATGTTTGAACTGCTAATAGTCTTGCAATGTCTGTTTCTTTTTTCTCTTTAATTTCCCCTTTATGTAGCAAGAAGGTTTATTCTGTGTACCTTTCTATATGAGGAACACATAGCTTGCTTTTTCAATTTGATGGAGGTTACAGCTGTGTGTGTGTATTCCATCTCAGAGGAAACTTTGAGCGCAGACTTCTGAGCACTGATGAAATTATTGAGACTTGGTGAGGGCCTTGCTGCACTTTTGGCTGCATATCAAGTACTTGTGTCATGTTTGGATGCATTATGTCCTTGTGCTTATTTTGAATGGTTGGACTATTTAAAGGGATATGTAGGGCCAGCGAGATAGCTCATGCACTAAGCTCTTGCTTTGGCAAATGCAGGGACCAGGACTCACTCCCAGGTTCCACACGCCATGCCAGCCCAGCCCCCTGGGTCCACTGAGCCGGCCACAAACTTGGCATGGTGGCACATGCCTGTAATCTTAGCACTGGGAAGGCTGAAAACAAGAGGATCACTATTGGTCTGAGGTGCATAGTGAGACTCTGTACCAAATACATAAAATGAAAATAAATAAATAGATACATAAAGGGATATGCGAGGTACACGCTGACAAGGAGTAGAATGGCAGTTGATCTGAAATGTGAGTGAAGTCACCTCTGCAGCCACCTACAGAATTAGTAAAGCACACTCCTGACGTGTTCTGGTTGGTAGACTGCAAAGTTATTGCTTGGCCCCTCAGCTTTCCCCTCCACCACCATTTCTCTGTTCTGGCTCTCTGTTGCCAGGCAGTGAGCAACTTCGTGCAGTCCAACCAGTCAGCAGTGCCCTGATGCTCCTGCTGGAGCTGTCTGGCCATGGACCAATCCTCTCCCACCGTGAGCCTAATTCCATCTCTTCCTGAGCCTGCATGTGCTGGATATTATTTCTCCAGAATGAAAATCTAACATTAGTTACACTATTTCAACTGAAATCCAAGTGTGCACATTATCAAATGATACATTATAACATTTTTAACTTGA
Source organism: Ctenomys sociabilis (assembly GCA_004027165.1). NCBI lineage: Eukaryota > Metazoa > Chordata > Mammalia > Rodentia > Ctenomyidae > Ctenomys > Ctenomys sociabilis. The sequence goes on along the minus strand of PVKA01006565.1, from coordinate 51,013 downwards.
AATGAAACAGCATACTCATCAGTCTATCATTTGGTAGAACATCACCAGTTTAAATGGAAAAATTGTGGGAGACTAGAAAAGAATTTGTTTAATTATATTAAAACCACAGAGGTTTACAAATCTCTTTTTGACCCATTCACCTGCTTACAGGTGAATACTTTCCCTTTTTCATCTGTTCGGAATTAACTGTCAAAGTTTTTTCATTGTTTCCCTTCAGTTTTAAGTAACTTTTTAGTATGTGAAATGTACAGAAAAACTGGCTTAGATACACCTTTATATGAACTGTTTATTCATTCACTGGACATATGAGTCTTATTTTCTAATTTTTAGTTAATTAATTAATTAATTTGATACAAAGTTTTGCTATGTATGTAGTTCAGACTCATAGTGATCCTCCTGCCTCAGCCTCCCCAGCACTGGGATTACAGGTGTGCGCAACATGCCCAGTTCAGGGCTGGCATGGTACACTGCTGAGCTATCTAGCCAGCCCTTTTATTTTATTTAAAGTAGACATGATAATATCTACTTTAAAATCTCATTAGTGATGAAATTAAATTAATTAATGGATAAACAAAGCACTTGGGACAGATTAGACACTGAAGAAATAAATTTTCCCCTCCTACCCTTAAAATGTACATTTTAAATTGGAAAAGGCAATGTTCTTAATTTTCGATTGCAACAATAATGTAAAAAAGCCCTTTTGTATATTTTAGTAAATTGATGTTCCAGGAAATGAATGACAGATAATTTTATCACTTCTAAATAGCAAGTTTATTAATAAAGTTTTAAAGGTCTTAAAGTAGCCTCTTACCCCTAATAAAAAGTTAAACATTTTACTTATATTACAGCATTCACATTAGATGCCACTAGGGGGACTTGTATTATCAGAAGTGTCTTTCAAAAGCATCAGTAGGGAATGAAGAAAAATGTGTTACAGTAGAACTGCCAGGTAGGAATGCCTTCCCTTGAGATAGGACATCTAATGAATAATGGAAGTGTTTATGTGCATTGATTCACTTTACTTACATATGACTTATTTCACAAATAGAATTTGTGGACAATTGAGAAGAATCATGTTTTAACTAATTGTAAGTAATTGAAAACAATAATAGTTTTGTATATATCAAGCATATGCAGCAAAAGTAAAACTGTACACGGAACTGTGCTAACTTAAATGTTTCTTCACAATAAAAGTAACAGCACACAAAGTTAAAAGTCAAGTAAATGTGAGAAAATATTTGCAAACTATCTTAGAATAGGTTGTCAGTTGTTGAGTTTCAAAATGTAAATATTTAATAGGCTTGCCCCATTCAGTAACAAGCAAACAAAAATAAATTTAATTATGGGCACAGAAGAAAAGCAGGAAAATTTCCAAGGAAAGTATATAAATGTCTCAGTTACTCTTCCCTCATTGCTGGGACAAAATACCCAATATCCAAAAGGCAGGAAGGAAAGATTTATTTTGCTCACTGGTAGATGAGGTTTCAGTCCATACTCAGCTGCCTCCAAGGTAGAGTTGCACAGGGAAGATAGCAACTGTTTATGGCATGGGAAAAGAACAGAGAGCAGTAACTGAGGCAGCTAGCCAGCCACTCTCCCCTCCTTACATTGTTCTGCAGATCACCCACTCCAGGGCTGGGGTGCAGCACTCACACTCGCAATCCCATCATTGGGTCAAGAATCAATCACAAGCTCCAGAAGCTGCCCCATGGTTGCATGAGGCTTTGGGTGGACAACTAGATGCAAACCATAACGATCAGTAACCAACAGACATGAAAAGCTGCGAGAATCATTAATGACCAGGGACATGCAAATCAAAAAAGCACAGTGAAATCCCAGCTCATGGGTGACAGTATGATTAAATGCAGAACAATAAAAGTGATATGTGTTGGTGATGATATGAAGAGAAAAATCCTTATGTATTGTTGGAGAGAATTGAAAATTATATAGTATTAAGGAAAATAGTTCTGTAATTCCTTAAACATAAAGCAGTAGTAATATTAGTAATATTGCATGATCTAGAAATGCTATTGTTGGTTATGTGTGTCAGGATATTAAATCAATGTATTAAAGAGGTATTTGTTCTTCTGCCTTCATTTTAGCCTTATACACATCTTCCAAAGTATAAAATGAATCTAGGGTTCAGCAGTAAAGAATGGGTGAAGAAAACAAAATGCATGTATTCTGTACATCAATTCTAGAGTGTAGAAAAAACTTGTGAAATAAGATACAGAAACAAGAAGCTGATAACTCATATGTGTAGATTCTAAAAATCCCCAGGTCATAGGACAGATAGAGTAGTGTTTCATAGAGATTGAGGGTAGAGAAAATGAGGATAAATTATTCTAATATTTTTATTACATAACAAATAAATTCTGGAGACCTAACACAAACCATGATGGTGAGTAAGAATATATGCTTGAAATTTGCAAATATAGTATATCTTATGAGTTCTCATTACACACAAATAACTGTGAGGTAATGGGCCTGTGCTGTCAATTAAGTTGTTTCTGTTTTACTTTTTCTGCTTCACAATATATATGTATATCAAAACATGATGTTGTATAGCTGAAGTAAATACAGATTTTGTGAACTGCACTTCAGTAAAGATAGAAAAATGATGTTTTAAGAAACAAAGCTTCAATAGGTTGCATTACATAAAACTCTGCTTCTCAAAAGCAGGGAGGAAATCGCTTTGGATAATTTCTTTTTTTTTTTTTTTTTTTTGTCTTTTTGAGACAGGGTCTCACTATGCAGTTCAGGCTGGCCTTAAGCTCACTTTGTAGCTCAGGCTGGTCTCGAACTCACAACAATCCTCCTGCCTCAGCCTCCCGAGTGCTGGGATTACAGGCCTGCGCCACCACGCCTGGCCGGATAATTTCTTTATTTCTCCGTTTTTATTTATTTTTTGTATTTGGTACAGGGTCTACAGGGTCTCACTACACAGGTTGAACGCTTAGTGATCCTCCAGTTTTCAGCCCCCCAGGTGCTGGGATTCCAGGTGCATGCCACCAAGCCCAGTCTCATTCTTCATGTCAATATGCCCCAGGGCTGGGGCCAGCATGACAGGCTGGGCACTGAACCCTGGTCCCTGTGTCTGTCTAAGCAGGTGCTTTAATCTGCTGAACTATCTGGCTGGCTCTAGAAAAATTCTTGTCTTCTTTCATAACTTTGCTCAACTATTGTCAAAATGTTCTTTATTTTTACAGTTTCTTAAATGAAGGCTAGATTGATGATTCTCAAAATTATATATAATTAATGGCACTGCCAGCAATTTTTGATATTAAGATAATGCTTGATATCAATAAAATGGATTTCATACTTATTAAGCACCCACTATATCATAGAAATTTTTCATTAGATATAAAGAGGAAGTTTGCCAATATGGCCTGTTTTATCAAAGCAAATGATAATTTCTGATATAAATGTGTTACTTGGGATATGAATACACACAGAAGTTAGATAATTCAATAACTAAGTCATGAAGCTACACATCAGAAAGCAGGAGGTCTAATACAGGAGACCTCTGAGTTAAGCAGCATAGGAATAAAATAAGGAGTGGAGAAAGCATTTGCTATATAGAAAGGTTAGCATTCTCTGAAGGATTAGGTCTGGAGATGAGCACTGAGCTTAGTGCAAGGAATACAAGGTGCTTCAGATGACTTCAAGTTGAGAGAACCAGAAGACAGGTGCTCCTCTCCCCTCACCTTAGTCATCTGACAGGACTACCCAGTGACACACTGCAGAAAGCCAGCTTTCCAGGCAGAGACCAGAGTAGGTGAGGTGGAAGAGAAAGCTATAGAAATACAAAGAGACTGTTCAGCAAGGGAACTCACCAAACTCCTGTACAAGGCAGTATTCTGAATTCCAAAGGTGAGCCCAAAGAACTTCGGGAATTTAGAAAAAGAACAAGCATTTGAAAGAGAAAAATATTTGGAGAAAGCAATGGCTTAGGGGCCGGGAAGATAGCTCAGCTGAATAAGCACTTGCCCGACAAGCACAAGAACCTGAGTTCAGTCCCCAGGTCTGCAAAAAAAAAAAAAATAATTAAATAAATAAATGAAAATAAATAAATAAAAAGCACACTGCCTTAGCTTGAGCGATGGCTGAATGGTAATATGTTAATTGTTTAAACAGAAATCCTTAAAAAGTCCTTTGCAGGAAACTTATTTTGAAGTGACAAAATGATAAGCTTATCTCTAGGTTTTCTAATAAAAATGTATATTTCTGTGTTTTACTTTTCAACATAGTTAACAAGTGAAAAAATAAAATCATCTTACTATTTTAATCTTCATTTTTGATAATCTTGATAATTTCTTTTCCACCTCATGTTTCTTTTTCAGTCTTTTTTTTTCCCTGAGGTATGGTTAGGTTATATAGATCATAGTACATTATAAAATACATCCGGGGCCTGGGAGATGTCTCAGTGGAATAAGCACTTCCCTGGCAAGTGCAAGGGCCTGAGTTCAGTCCCCAGTTCTGCCAAAATAAATAAATAAATAAATAGATAGACAGACAGACAGACAGACAGACAGACAGACAGACAGACAGATAGATAGATAGATAAATAAATGCATCTCTTCATGTACTGGTGATTTTATTTTTTTATTTTTATTTGTATTTTTTATGCATTTAGTACAGGGTTTACCGGGTCTCACTACTCAGATCAGATACCCAGTGATTCTCCTGTTATTAGCCTCTAAGTGCTAGGATTATAGGTGTGTGCCACCACACCCAGTCTCAGTTCCTGTCTCAGTGGGTGGGATAGGCATGGTACACCAGAGATTGAACCCCAGTTCCTACATCTGCCTAAGGAGGTGATTTACTGTGGCTGAGCTATCTGGTTGGCCCTCACATACTGGTGATTTTATACCTATATAAAATTCTACATATAATGAAAACATTCCTTAAACTGGATCAAACTTTTGGTAGTAAGTCTATAGACTTTTCTTTTTTTTTTTTTTTTTTTTTTGTCTTTTTGAGACAGGGTCTCACTATGCAGTTCAGGCTGGCCTTAAGCTTACTGTGTAGCTCAGGCTGGACTTGAACTCACAACAATCCTCCTGCCTCCGCCTCCCGAGTGTTGGGATTACAGGCATGCGCCACCATGCCCGGCTCTTTTTTTTTTTTTTTTTTTTTTTACTTTTTATTACAAGTATCTTAGGAATAGTGATACATAATCTTGGACGATTGGTCTAATTGTTATTTCTTTATTATGAAATTAGTATGATGACAGATTTTCTACCACTTTCAGTTGTTTGAATTACTTTTATATTTGTTGTTCATAACAAAAATTGCAACTTTTGTACCTGACAAGGTCAGTCAAATCCCTTCAGGATTTACCTTGAAACCCTGTACCACACTTAGGAATCCTTTGTCTGTGTCAGCCATGCAGATGAGTCACAGCCATTGCTTGACCAATTTGCTTTCTGTGAAAGCCTGAGAGAATGTTTTCTCACCATGTGACTCTCCTTAGGCACACTCTACATCATCGATTACTTTCCTCTGCTTTATCTTCATCTTAACCATCCAGAAGAAAAGTATAAAACTCAGGTATAAAAAGTAAAGCCATACCAATGCGCTGAACTGTAAAAGACTCAAGTCAACAACTTCTGACATTGCCAATCCTACTGATAACCCAGTACCCTATGGCCTACTGTACTATATTGGATTAATTTGCTGGGTTCACACACCTATAATATTTGAATGGCAATGGAATATCCATCTCTGACAAAAGTAAACAAAAAAGGGGATACAAATGAAGAGCCATTTTATAGTGAAAAATGTATATATGTATATGCAAAACAGTTAACATAAATATTTGTTGTTCATGATTCTCATTTGCAAATAGTTAGACAAATGGTTTAAGCCAAAAATAAATTTATTGTAAAATATCAGCAATTCAGTAGAAATTCGTATGCCTTCAGAGTTTTTGCACTGAATGTCCACAACTCAACAATCTATGTACAGGCAAAAGTGCACAGCTGGTTACAGATATGGGGAAAAAGAATAGATCAGTGCTCTGATGAAGTGAAACAAAGGAAGCTGGCACAAGGACTTCATGAACCATAGACTCTAGAATCTGCACCCTCCTGTTCTCCCCCAGCAAAATCAACTGGTGTACTGTCCCTTTCTCTTATGGCTCAAAGACTATGATGGGTGGAATCAACGGGACTTGGAAGGCAAATTCTGCTGTTGAATGGAGATTTAGATTATGCATTGTGAAAAATTACTAAAGTAGAAGACAAAGGTACTGGCTGCTATTAATGCATAGCTGTTTTATCTATTATATGTCATTTCCATGTGTATTTTTTGAGTTTTTCCTATAATTAAACATGGTATCTGTGTCTGAGTGATGTTACATAAGATTATGGTCTTAAGGTACATTCATTTTCCTACAAATGCCTGAAGAGCATGGTTTGTATGTCAGAGTAGTATTCCATTGTGTATAAATATCACATTTGTTTTATCCATTCTTTTTTTTTTTTTTTTGCAGAACCAGGGATTCAACTCAAGCCCTTGTGCTTACCAGGGAAGCACTTATTCCACTGAGCCATTTCCCCGGCCCTATCCATTCATCTTTTGATGGACACATAGGCTGCATCCATGATTTATTTGTTATTATTAATGAAATTTATGGCCAAATAAAAATACATATTTTTGATTTATGTAGGTATTGGAGTAGGAAAAGATGACCTTCATCCAGTTTGAAATTTAAATACTTTGCAGTTGTCTTTAAGCCCTTTTTGAGGGTTGGTATATTCTGCATCCACCCTGCCTCTGTTGCTGTGACACTTTTTTTATGTTCTGTAGTGTGTATTCCGGTTATTATTATTATGTGAATATTATTCTTAGATACTCTTTAATTTCCAGTATTTTTCTCATCAGCCTGTGAGATGTCAAAAATTCTTCTCTATCAAGTGTCTCTTTTTGTTTAACTTCTTGCTCCCCCAGCTTTGCCCCAAGGTTCAGCTATTAAGAACTGTGTTGCAATAGACATGGGTATGCATGTCTCAGTGTGGCATTATGTCCTTAAATCTTGTTATGATTTATGTCTAGATGCCCCCTGCCCGAGAGCCTCATGTGGTTATGCAGTTTTTGAAAGTGGCTGAATGCCAGCCAAATAGCTCAGAATTAAAGTACCTGTAAGCAGGCACAGTGGCTGGGGGTTTGATCCCTGGGCCTGCCATGCTGCCCCTACTCCCAGGGTGTGCTGAGACAGCGATGGAGACTGGGCATGGTAGCATGCACCTGTATTCTCAGCTCTTGGGAGGCTGTAAACAGGTGGATCACTATGAGTCCAATTGAATAGTGAGACCCTGAAGAGTCTGTAGGCCCTTCCCTAAAATACAGAAAAAAAAAAAAGCTAAATCTAGAGTTTGGTATGAGTGCCACACCCACCTTAGGGAAAATAGCCTGCATGCAATATAAGGGACAGCAGGAGGAGTGTTTACTCTTCCCCCTTATTGTTTTTGCTGTCTTCTGCTGTCATCAGCCTTTGCCCTTCAACCATGTGATACCTTCCTTGGAGCCAGCTGACTATGGGCTGAGAGCTCTACAAACTGAGCTGAATAAATGTTTATTATATCTTAAATCATAGCAGGATCCTCATACAAACACAAATGTATTACCAAAAGATGTATTTATACTAATAGATAAATAGTATAGAATTAAATTTTATATTATTTCTTTAGCAGATACAGCAAGTTGCAAGAGAAAATGACTTATATTCAGAATATCTGCCCTAGCCTGAATTGGGAAGTAAGAAGACCAATTAATCTTCAGTGGTGCATGTGTTTATGTGAAGAGTTCTAACACAAAGTGAATTTAAGAGTTAATTGATGTAATTTTCAAAGGCAAGATGAACATACAATAGGGTCTAAAAGTACACCTAGGATAAAATGTGTCTACAATTTAATTTTTAGTATTACAAAAAAGTGAAATTTAAAAATGGCAGCTGTTAAAGTATCAGTTGAAAGCATTAAATATAAACTATCCTGGCCAAGGGGAATTTAAGGAGACAAAGGAAATCAATCTAGTAAGCCAGCCTGGATGGAATACAGGAATAAAAAGATGTTAGATAAAAACTTAAGAATTCTAAAAACTTGTAAGCCTTCAGTTGACAGCAATGTATTGTTACTAATTCTTAAATATAATAAATGCTTAATACTAAAATACATTAATAATAGGGAAAAGGGGTTAAGAACAGGGAAAAGTAGTTGAGAAATTAGGAATACTCTGTACCAACTTCACATTTTTCAGGAAATTAGTTTCTCATAGGAAGGCTCCAGAGGGACAGTAACTCTGATTGAAAGTCTTTGGTCCCCAGAACTGTAAAAATTTTGTTTTGCTTTGTGTAATATTTTGTGACAATTTGTCATACTAACAATGGAAAAACAACTTACTACCTTCTTAACTATATTTCCTTTGTGTCTCTTGTTACCAAACTTTTAGTTTATTTCTAAAAAATTCTGGTATTTGATTATTAAACAGAGTGTTATTATTTAGTAGTTTGGGACACAATGAAGGAAACTATTTCCCTAATATAATGCTGTAAACTACTTTTCTTAAGGTGAGCCATGCAAAGCCTGTTTCATCAGAAGGAGATAATGAGCTCTCATTCCATTTCACAGTTGTACAATGCTTTATGATGCAAATTGACTATAGGTTATCTAACTATATTCATCCCTAATAGATATTTTCATTAAAAAATAAAGTTTTCCCTAAAAACCACTAAAGTACTGCAAGCAAAAAAATCCTGAAAATAATGTGATAAAAATTGTGTACCAATTCCTCATATGAATGTAATCATTGTATACTGCAAACATGTATTTATAGACATAAAAATTGGAAAGAAAATATTTATAAAACAATAGTTTTATTCTTGTCAGTATATAGTTTCTAATAAGTATTTCTTCAGAATTTCTACTTCTTGGGCAATTCTAATAATTTTCTTGTTAATAATCCACATTATTTAGGTTTTATCTTGACAATAAAATGACTTTCATCATTTGCATAAGCTCTTTTTTCATGTCTCTGGTAATATCTTTTCCATGTACACATGTGTGTACCGACTAGATTATATGTGTGTGTATGCATATTTGCAATTTGTCCCCTTATCTTCTCTAACCAAGTTATGAACATGTAGTTTGTTGATAATTTTAGGCAGAGAAAAGATACGTGCCTTACCTTTATTCTTTTTATTTAAAGTGTTTATCACTTTAGTTTTTGCTTTGAGTTTACCATTTCTTTTCCATTTTTTTTTAGTGCACTGGCTTGAAAGTCTCCCAGTCCCTAAGTTCACATTTCAAGCATCAGGGAAGAGAGAGAAGGCACAGTGTTCCTATTTCCCAGCCCAGACTGGATAAAACCTTGTACTTCATATCTGTCATCTAGCTGTGGCCTAATGGCTACCGCATCACTAAGTCCCAGAAAAAATGCTGTATTTCATTAGGATTCCTTAGTACCATGAATAAAATTAGATTTCAGTTACTAAGGAAAATAAATGAAATGGTATTTGCTAATTAGTAACAGTTTTTAATGGCATTCCATTGTCTGACAATGGAATTCAAATGCTTTGAATTCTTTTCTATTCCCAAGGTCCTGGATTTTTCTACTTTTGATGTCTGCTTGCCTTAGTTTAAATAAATTTATTTTAAGAAATCATATTTTTTAACACTTTCACAACTTTATCATCATAAAAATATTGTGCATGTAGAGTTAATTATGCAAATTGAAAGTCATCACTAATATTTCTCCATTGCAAACCTAATCTTTTGAAATCTCTGAGTTTTAATTTATTGTCATATCATGATTGCACTTTTGTAAGTATTTTCCTCAGAACACTTGGGTGGTGTACACCCTGAATATGTCTATAATGTCCTTTATTTTCCTGATAAGTGAATAGTAATCTGAATCTATCTCTTTTTCTCTTCAGTGATATTCTATTTGTTAATAACTTTAATATTATCAGATTTTAGTCAAATATCTTCAAGATAATATTACTTGCTCTTATAGAAACTCATAAGAATTTCTATTTATTGTTGACACTAAAAGTTTTCACCAAGGTATATCAAAGCAAATGACTGCTTCGCTTAATCCTTCCTGGGATTTAGGAAATCTCTCAGGCTTCAGGCATACATGTTATGTCAAACAAAGGAAATTTTTGTTATTTGTGTAGATATTATCTCTCCTATCCTTTCTTTTATATTATTAAAGACCTTTTCACACACATAAAATTTTTCTGGCCTCTACTCTCAATCACTGTCTTCTTACTAGTAGACTGTCATCATTTTGTACTATTTCTACATGTTTTTTAAATTTTTTCAAATAATTTTCCAGGCCAATTTACTTTCTATCATAACAGCTCTTTGTATTTTGGAGACAAGATTTCATTATGCAGTTCAGGTTGGCCTTGAACTCACAGTAAGCAGGCCTCGGATTTACAGCAATCCTCCTATGTGCTGGGATTACAGGTATGTACCACCAGGTCCGGCCCATAACAAGTGTTTCAATTGATAACTCAAACTGAAAATATTGGTATTTTTTATGTTATTGTTCTAAACATTTGTTTGTAGTTGACTTTGTTTTCCTGACAGATTATTTCATTCATCTTATCTTATCTGTCCTTCCTTTAAGGTGGCTCTGTCTCTTTGGTTGTCTTTATGTTTGTTGTGTTGTTTTGTCCTCCAATGTTCTCTGCTTGCTAATGATTTCAAACATAGTGTCCCATAGTTTGTAGATCCTTGTCAGTGTCAGCCATGTGAATGAATCATGGCCATTGCTTGGCCAATTTGCTCTCTGCCAGAGAGAATGTTTTCTCTCCATGTTTTTCAAATACAGAAGTTACACTTTTTGTTATATAGGTCTTGTTTTATCTTCATCTTAACTTTCCAGCAGAAAAGTATAAAATGAGGTATAAAAAGTAAAGCCATATTAATATGCTGAACTGTAAAAGGCTCAAGTCAACAATTTCTGACATTGCCAGTCCTATAGATAACCTGCTACTATTATGGACTGGAGGACTATATTGGATTATTTTGCTAAATTCACACACTTACAATATCTAAATGCCAATGGAATACCCATCTCTGACAAAACTGAACAAAAAAGGTTACAAATGAAGGATCATTTTGTATCTCTATTTACAAAATAGTTAGGATAGATATACAGCTACTTTCTCTTAATTCAATGAGAAGAAAGATTTGTAGTAATAGCATTTGGACAGGATATCATGTCTGCCTCTTCTACTACAAATAACTACTTCGAAAACAACAATATGCAATGTATTAATTATTGTAACTCTCCTACCAACCTGTTTTGAAATTGTCTCATTGTTATTTGTTCCTCAATAAACTTAATAAAAAATAATAAAATAGTGTAAAACACAGTGTCATCACAACAAAAATAAATCCTACTGCATACATGAGCCACCAGAGGAAATGCAAACATCTCAGATTATCAAGAAGGTTAATTAATGGTCCTGCAGATTTGTTAAGTGTCTCACTCCTAGCATGGTAGATGGGACTTTTCTCTTACTATATTCAATTTTTTTCTCTTGGTTCAATAATATTAGAGTATAGCATAGCCTTGTTTGATATGTCTTCATTGTCAAGTTAAATCTGTTCTATATTATTTGGGAAGTATCTTGACCTGCAATGCATCCACTCTATTTCTGGTTTAAAATTATATTTTTGCTTGATTAAAAAATAGAAAATATCTTTATCACTTCTTAACTCAGACAATGACCATATCAAGCTTCACAAGCATGTATTAGCTGAAATACATTCTATCTTAAAACAAGTGACTTAAAAAATGGTCACCAAATAGAATTCAGTTTGTTTAGAAAGATCTCATTTCTTGTACAAAACTGAACTCAGGATCTTATTCTTTCCAGGCAGGCATTTGTGCTCCTGAGCTATATCTCCAGCTCCAGTACAAAATATTTTTCAGATGAAAAATGTACTTCTTCTTGCACTTAAGCAAGAGAAAGGACCTGGAATGATTGCCAGATCATTTTATATTTTGTAGAAAGCCTATGTGAGCACCAAGAAAAGGGTACTGAGAAATGTGGCCATGCTCCTGAGCTTGCCTGAAGGCAGTGATAGCCTTGACTTCTAGATTGTGTGAGACAATAATTGCTAAAGAGCTTCAGAAATAGCTCCCAAAGTAAAATAAATAATGAATAGCTGCAATCTGCATCACTTGCACAACTCAAATCTGTATTTTAAGAGGTTGAATATTAACCACTACAGAAGTTCCATTTCCACTAGTATTGTGGATTGGGGTTTTGCAAGGGGAACAGGATACATATTTTATAAGATTATTTATAATGAATCACCCAAAGAGTCATGTACAAAGAGAAAGCACAAAATCTATCCACACACTGTAGACCAAAGAATCCAGCTGAAGGTTTGGATCCCACAGCAATGTCCTGTGTGAGTCCAGGTGGAGGCCTAGAGCCCACGACAATGCCTGCAGTGAGTCCAGCTGGAGGCCTAGAGCCAGGAAGCAAAGCTCAAGGTAAAAGCCAGAGCTGCTCTGAGAAGTTCCACATCCATCATCCGTAACAGTAAGGCCCCAAGCACCTCCAAGGGTGAGGACAGCTGAGTTCCCATCAGGAAAGCCGATGCAACAAGCTCCTCCAGGAGCCTGAGCTGTGCCTAATCTTCCCCTCTAGAACCAGGAAGTCATGCTCAAGATGAGGACCAGAGCTCCTGTAAAGTGAACCACTGGCATTCTCTGTGAAAGTAAGGCCCCAAGTTCTCCTTCAACAAAAACAGCACAGCTCATCCAGAAAGCCAGCATGACGAAGTTACTCAGCAGAATGGCCAAGAGAACCAGTAGCATTTGCCAGCTCCAAACAGCTCTCCAAACAGCATCCTGATAGCTGCTCTACAGATGCTCTAGTTCTGCCTCTTCTGCCACCAGCAACAATCCCCACACCCAGAGCCAGCTAGGTCAGTTCAGCTGGAGGTAACAAGGTGACTGCGAGTCAGCAGTCCAGCACAACGAGATACCAGTTACCTAGTGACACCCAGGGCTGATCACTAAGTGATCAGCTAATTCTACAGATTATTTTTGTCATTCTTGAGTTTTATATAAATTGAGTATATAAACTTTTATCTAGATTCTTTATCAAAATAGTTTTCTTGTGAGATATATCAAAATCTTCATGTATATTTATAGTTTTTTTATTCTTATTACTATACTAGAGCATATATATCAGTATACCCAAATGTATTTATTCATGCTTGTTCTGAGAATTATTTATTAATTAGTTTCCTTTGGAAGCTATCACTTATAGTAATATTGCAAATATACTGAAATATGATTTTAATGAACTTACATATGCATTTCTGTTGATATTACCTCAACAAAATGCATCTTTTTATTACATCAAGCAATGAACACACACTCAGCTTTAGTAAAACACTGACAACTTTCTCTAACAGTTTTAAGGACCTAGACTTATTAGCAGTGCACATGAGCTTACATCTTCAACATACTAATCAATCCTCATATTTTTGCTAATGACTTCTTCAACATTGGATTTTTCCATATATTGCAATAGGTTTTAAAAATTAAAAGCCTCCTGATTAGCTATCTTGTCCTTGTTATTATGTTACAGCAGAAATTTTAGAGGGAAGATAGCTTATTCATATTGAAAAATTCAAATATTTCAGTTTTAAATATAATAAAGCAATAAATAAATAACTATAACAAAGCAAAACAGGCAGAAAAAATATATGCATATATACATATATCACATATTATGTATTCTATGCACATATAATATATGTATTATATGCACACAAGTAGATAATATAGTCTTTTAGTAATATTTATAATATTTAAATGAAGTCCATGTTCATAGTTTTTCTCCAGTTCTTTAAAACAATTTGGCTGTACTGGGAGTAATGATCCAGGCTTCAATGATTTTGCTGTGAATATTTAAAATATGTTATGTGCTGTTGCAAGGTACATATACAGTGACATATGTAGTTGCATAGATCAAATTTAAATTAATCCTAATTTTCATAAAATTACTCATTCATTCATTCTTCCATGGAAGAGGAGCTATAAATGTTATTAGGAAAATTTGACCATACAGTGCACTATTTCCATTATTACCTTCATGTTGTATATTAGATCTTTTCTACTTGCTCACCCTTCTTAAGTGATATATTGTATCTTGTGACATACAGTTCTCCTTTCTTAACCAAAAGGAATTAATCCCATCATGAAGATGCATGGTAAATTCATGAAGTGATATTGTTTCATCAGTCAAATATACTGTCCTAAGTCTCACTCTCTAGGCTACATCCTTGTTAAATGAGGAGAGGGTCTACGTTAGGCGCTTCTTCAAAAGAAATATATGTGTGCATATGAATTATCTCTGTATCTATCTCCCTGTTTCTAACTACGCTGCCATTACATTTGTTTGTATTACTGCTGATCAGCTGCTGCCAGCCGGGATCCACGCTTCTATTTTTCTCTAGAGCTAATGGTAGGGAAAATAGCATTTAGATTTGGTGACTGAGGACTGAAGATGAGTGAATTTGTCACAAATACCTCTGGGCGCCAGTGGTGGGAAAGGACAGAAGCAGATACTGAGAAAGAACAAGAATGACACCCTAACATCTTGCTTGTATTTTAAATTTTATTTTGTTTTCTATATTTAAAAAGTATAATTAAAGGATAAAGGGTTTTAGTGCACTTCTAGATTCCTGACTACAGATTTTATTTTTTGGCAGAACCTGGGATTGAAATCAGGCCCTTGCACCTGCCAGGAAAGTGCTTATTGTACTGAGCCATCTCCCCGGCCCCTCCAAGTTTCTTTCTTTTTTTCTTTTAACTGTCCGAAATTGTTTATTGGGTTATGAATTTTACAAACATCACTTATATTATTCGCGGTAACGGTGGAGCTGGAGAGTATGCGCCTTCTCCAAGCCGCACGGCGAGAACTGCCCACAGTGTGGTGGAACCTGTGGCCCTTTCCGAGGCCACGACTCTTGCGGCCTGCAGGCGTCAGCCCACGCATCTCCCTGTGCTTATGGACTGGTTTAGTGATCCACTGGGTGTCACGATTTCTTCTAATGGCTTTGTGGAATGGATCAATAAGGATAACCTCAAAGAATTTATATGTGGAATCTTCACCAACCCAGTAAGAATTTAGAACTCTCAGAGCCCCACAGCGGGGACCAACTCGCTCCTCAGCATCAGACTGAAGACTTCGCGCAAACTTCAGCTGGTTGATGCCATGATGGACAGGCTTCCTGTAAGTTGCTCCTTTAGGAACTGGACGTGTGGCCTCCGCGGCGCACACGAAACCTGTATATGACGTACCCTTGCTTGGCCTTGTGTCCCAGTCTGTGAGCTTTGTCTGGCCGGGTGGGGAGAGGAGCTCTGTGGAGCACCGAGAGCTGGCGGTACTGCCAGCAGCTGACCCGCAGCAGGAAGCGCATCACGTCGGACTGCTTCTTCCTTCACAGCTCCTGGATGTACTTGTACGCACCCTTCTTGGCTTACCTGATGGCTGCCGCCAGACAAAAAGGAAGAAGCCTTTATCCAAGTTTCTTAAGAATCTTGATTTCACAAGTTGTTCATACATATGAAATAGTCCAGGATAAGTAATCGTGCCTGGCGGAGGTCACTATGAAGTAGCTCTTGCTCAGAGCTACTTACATTAAGCAATTGGCTTTCTGTGTTTACTTTTGAGTCCGTCCAAAGCTGAGGATCCTTGTCTAGAGATGGGTTGCAGGCTTATAGTAAGTGAACCTCTTTGAGTCACTATCCCTGTAACGGCAAGTGAAGCCAGAAAGCCCCAGGGGCTAAAAAAGGTCACAGCCAAGGATACTCGGATTCAACCTCAGCTGGATGCAGACTGTGGCCTCAGGCAGCTCACTCCTGACTAACTTCATTATTAACTTAATACCTTCCTTAGAGAAGTCCTTGCGTAGTTTCCTCTTCTTGAATATTCCCCTCCCTTTTTCTGATAACTAAATAAATATAGGCCCCCCAGAGGAGGTCTTGGTCTCAGCCTTGAGAAAATTTCTAATTCTGTAAGAGGGTTTTGAACCTCCTGGAATCTTGTAATCATTGCTTCTGTTATTAGTCTCCAGAGTACCCTTTTTTGGAAGTTTGTGAAACTGATCCACCCACAATAACTAAAGGATATTATTAACCTGATACCTTGCCTAAGCTATATGTGGATGAATCCAAAAATAACTTACCTATAGGTGTGAAAATGATTTGATACAATTTCACTCCTGTTATAGGAACATGCATAGATAGTCATGATACATGATCTAATTTTCCGTATTATCTTTTAAACATGGTGATGAGCCAAGGGAAAAAAAAAAAAAAAAACAACTGAATAAGTATTTATTGTTTTTTTAGATCATGTGATCCACAAATTCATATTCGTTATCTAAATGACTTCACATTACCTCTTGTGAAGAGGATGAACCCCAGTTAATTTTACAGTATATTTCAGTGAATATGAGTAAAACTCATAGATAAAATACTTGAAAGCAAGTCTGTGAAAAACCAAAGTGCTTATTCATTTACTTATTGATTAGTTATTGGGTCAGAACTAAAGGTATTTAAGAAAGTTGTTTGTTGAATTCGGATTACTTTGCAACATATACTGGCTTAGATGAACTTAGTCTTTTGAAACTAATACTGGTAAAAAATAAAAATAAATTCTGTGCTCAAGATTTACAGATCCATTGTTTGGTAAATATATAAATAAAATCAAGAAGATAATTATAATCTTGGGGAAACCTTTGAAATTTTCCATGCTAATTTAGTAGCCTAATTTCTTTGCTTCTGCTTCTGCTTGTCTTTTATATTTTTCCTTTTCTGTTTTTATTTTATTTAAAAAGGGGCCTTAGGGGCCAGGGAGATGGCTCAGTGGAATAAGCGCTTCCTTGGCAAGCACAAGTCCAATTCCTGGTTCTGCCAAAAAATAAAAATAAAAAGGGGTCTTGTTTGATTTTTCAAGCTTATGTCAAGCTCATAGGCTCAAAGGGTCCTCCTTGGACTACTTTCACAGTAGACGGTACCACATGTACCATCACTGTACCTGACTCAACATTTCACTGCCTGTTGTGTTCTGTAAAAATGCCATACTATTCTGTGTACTGAGATGCTATGATTATTAAATGTTCAATTTGTATTCAGCTACCCTACTGAATTTGTGTATTAAATTTACAAATCTTTTGGTGGAGAATTTGGGGTCCTGTATGTAGACAATCACATCCTGTGAATAATAATTTCACTTTTTCCATTCCAATCCCTATTCCTTTTACTTGTCTCTCTTGTCTGTTTTGGCTAATGTTTCCAGGACTATATGTAGTAGGGCTGATGTCAGTGGATATTCTTGTCTTGTTCCTAATTTTAAAGTGAAGGTTTTTAATTTTTATCCATTTCATATGAGGGTTGGCTGTTGATTTGTCATAGATGGCTTTTATCAGATTGACATAAAGACCCTCTATTCTGATTTTCTGTACTTTTAAATCATGAATGAATATTGAACTTTGCAAAACTTTTTCTATGTCTGTTGAGTTGATCATGTGATTCCTGCCTTTGACTCTGTTGAAGTAGTGTATTGCATCTGTTGATTTGTATTTATTGAACCAAAATTCTGGAGGGACTGTAGGGAAAAAAGAACTGTTCTGCACTGTTGGTGGGAGTGTAGACTGGTACCACCAGTATGGGAATCAATATGGAGAATCCTCAAAAAACAAGGATTGGGGGTTCTATTAAAGCAAGATATTCTCCTCCTGGGTATTTTTCCAGAAAAACTGAAATCATCATACCACAGCAATATATGTGCACCCATGTTTATAGCAGCACAATTTGTCATAGCTAAATCTTGAGAACAACCCAAATGCCCATCAACTGAGCAATGGATAAAAAGATGTGGTATTTTTATTTCATGGATTGTTACTCAGCTATAAAAGAGATACAGCTGAGGGGTAACTACTCACTTGGGCCCCCCTCCTGTCCCTCTTTCAAACAGGAGTTTTCTTTCCCTCAATAAATCTGTTCTGCTCATAACCTCCGTTTGTTCCTAAAATTCATTTTTCTGTTTTAGAGAACACAAACTCGTACAGGTCAGGTCCAGAGATCATTTTTCCCTGTGTCATTTGGAGGTTCAGCTTATCATTTGGAGGTCACCCACCCAAGATCAGTTTTTCTCCCTGTATCATTTTGGAGAGTCCCACTAAGACCATTGGATGGAGGTATGAGTTTGTTTTTCTTTCATAAATTCTGAATTGGGACTTGCTTAGGTAACAAACCTGTTTCAACTGTTTATATGTCTTTGCCCATTGCTATGGCTGTTCATGCTTTGCCTCATACAGTTTTGTTTCACAGTAGTATTAAAATGGCTTGCAATTATTTTTGCTTTGTCTTTTATATAGTTTTGTGAAAATGTTGGTCAAAATATTGTTGGTAAATCTATGTTAAAACATGAAAATGTTATAAGGTTATGGTATTTCTTTAATGGGATATTTTATGACTGTTGTGTACTTGTATGCGTTGCATTTGAATTAGATGCTAAATGTACTGTTATTCCTTGCTTGAGCTTGAATAAGTTGTGCTTGAGGGAGTGACGTTGGGACTTCTGATGGATTTCATGTAAACTTCTGTAAAATAGGACTCTTAGCCAGCTCAGACTTAGAAATCTACATGCCTGTATATGAAAAACTGGACTCCTTTTGCTAGTTAAATGACATTAGGTTGGCAACTGTTCTTAAACACTTGGAAGACAAATTTCACTGGGATGGACTGGTTCTGATCCCCTTCTACAAGCTAGAGAGAATGTCAGGCCTGCTCTGTTTCAGTTTCCTTCTTTTGACTTTGCTCCTAATTTTCCCACCTTTTTGTACTCTCCTTTTTAAAGGCATATACAATTAGGAAGACTGACTGTTACAACTAAGTGAAGCCCTTAGAAAATGAACGTTTGTTAATGCCAAAGACAGGGAAGTCATTTTAGAAAAAGGACACATACTCCATCTCTGGGTCAGATGAGACAAAGTGGACTATGCCCATCCAGGAAGACACATATAAAAGCCATGTGCTGGCTTAGTGTTCTGGGCAGGTCTCCTTTGGGAGGATAAACCTGAGACACAGTGGAGAGAACCGACTTCTGGGTGACACCAGAAGGAGCTATCTCCAAAAGCAGCACACTTATGGGACCAAAACATGTTTAGTGTGAAGGAGGATTCAACCTTTTCTCCAAGTCTAATTATTTAGGTGTGTAAGAGATATGTTACGGGCTGTAAAGCCTTTACTGTAAAGTGCTAGGTAATATTGTTCAGGCTTTTCACTATCCCTTATAGAACTTGGACAAACAGTGGTTGCTCTGCTGGCTAGTAAATGCTCTTAGAGCAGCTGCCACTCTTTGAAGCAGAGGACAGGTTTCTCCAACTGTTCTTTGGTGGATTCCCATTGAAACCTATGGCTGATGGAATGTTGACGAGAGAAACTGTTGGATTCCTTTCTAGAGACATCTCTAGTCATGTGAGCCAAAAGAAATTGAGAATACCTGAGGGGCTATGACCATACCCGAAGTTCCTCAGTGGAAACTGGCTCCTGACCACTGAAAGATCTCCACTTACCTTTTGTGCTTTTTCTATCTGCTAGTAAACTAGAAATTTTACCTGAAATTTTTGGTAGAACAACTTAATGAGTTGCTTTCATAAATCAGGTTGAGACAGCTTGTGATAGTTTACATTCCACAGAGACTATTACGGGAAAGTGCTTTATATCTGTGCCTTACAGGTTAACTAAGAATAAGTTTTTTGTCAGCTTACCTAAAGTGTTTTTTCCAGCCTGTAAATGTGATTGCTAAATGATGAACTGTAAGTTTCACCTGTGAGCTTCAAAGTTAAATTTTGTTCAGAAACAAGTGTCTGGAGACTTGGCTATATGCGTGGGGCCAAATCCCTCCAGTCAATAGTTCTATTAGAAGAGATCTTTGTAACTTGAAGTGCTCTCTTTCCATTGACCTTTTATGCCATAGTTATGCTTGTCTCTGCAGACGTTCTGGTCACTGGATCAATTGTAACTTATAGTCACAAATGGTCAGTGAAGGGTTTGTGAGATGGTCAGGAGATAAGAAGCCGCATCAGTTCGAGGATGGATAGGCTGCTGGGACCTTGTCTCCCTTCTCTCCAATGGGAGCAGCCACCTGCTCTGGAGAGGGTTACTCAAGGGATGCCTTGGGGGAGGGAATCAATTAGAAATAAGGAAGGGGAAATGCCCTAAAGTTTCTTATTGTATTCCAGATATTGGGATCTCATGGTTAAAGTCTCTTATTCCTTTAGAGTGTGCTTCATTAGGCACCGAAAAGACATTTGATTCTTACATGCTAAAGAGCAGTTTAATCCAAATGGAATGCAGAAGAAAGTATAAATTATGATGTTATTTTATAATGAGAAAGATGATGTAAAAAGGAAAATAGTAAAAATGTCTTCAGATTTGGTTTGTATTAAAAAGGATATTGCTATTTAATAAAGTTTTGGAAGTGTAGACTTGAGCAACAGGAGAACCAGGCAGCTCAGGTGCCCGAGGCAACTCTATCTTGGAGCCTGAGGACAAGACAGCATTAAGCACAGCCTCGCCCACCATTACTGAAAACAAGGTTTCCCTATTTGCCTTTCTAGTCTAGAGGGTGTGTACTTCTAAAACAGCTGTAATCCAGGCCTCTACAGGGCTACACCCATTCTTAGCTGAATCTGTGCAAGCTTTTCAAGGACAATACCCTTTAAAAAAGAAAAGACAATTTGTTCATGTGCCTTAGATGACTCTGATAAGTACATTGATGTCTTTAGAGGATTTATTCAGACTTATGGGTCAGATTAGAGAGTTGTAATGTTAATCTTAAACCAATCTTTGACTTTTATGGAAAGGCAAGCAACATTACAACATTACAAGCTGCAATTGCATTTAGGAATAAATAAGAGTTTAATTTTTAAAGAGCCAAGAGATAGACAACCAGTAGAATTTCACTGGAGCCGGAGCAGAGCCCTGCTGACCTAATAACCAGGAGACTAGAAAGGACATTTTATTTCAAGTGTGTATTCTTGAAAGTCTAAGAACTTAACCATGCCTTCTAGTTATTTTAAATGGAGAAAGATACATACCCCTCTAATTTCTTATGTTTAGTAGATACACTGGTAAAGCATACTTCATGAGATATTAATTAAATGAGGGACAGATTACTCTTACAGATAAGTTCAGGAGCTACAAAAGATAGCTTTTGCTCCAGACAACTTATTTGATACTTTGGTAAAAAGTGTTCTATAATTAGAACTGGGAGAAAACCAGAGAGAGAAAACAAAGGGACAAAAACAGCTGCCTTTGTTGTGGTCTCAAAGCAGACCCTAAGTCTGATTCTCTGGGCTCCAAAAAGAGCTCGATAATGATGAGATTCATCTACTGCTTTTGGAAGCCAGGCCACTGTAAGAGGGACTGCCTTAAGAGGCCCACAAGCCATGCCCTGACTTCCAGGCAGCCACTAAAAGTGAGACTGCACTCTGAGGTGAAGGCCCCAGAGCTCAGACTCAGCTTCACAGATGGTCCAGTAGGATGAAGGGCCCTGGGCCTGCCTCTCCCTCTGGCCAGACTGCTAACTCTACTTGTCATCTCCATGGAGGAGCCCTGAGTAATCATGACTAGAGGAAAATCCAGCCTATTGCTTTACATTGATTGGCACAGGTCTCTTTGTCATTCTCCAACCCTGACTTTCCTTCTAGTCATTGTACCTCAATAGAAACAGACTTTAGAAGACATCTTGCTTTAGCTGTAAGTTAGCTACTGTAATATTGTTTGGTCCGAGAAGCCCACCGCGTGAAGAAAGACTCCAAGAGGCGTCCTCTCATGCAAAAGCAAGGGGATTTTATTTTCCATGCATGCAAGGGGCTCCCCAAATGCGCAGGGACGGAGAGCCCCGGGGTGACCATGGGCTGGATTTTAAGTCCGAAGACAAAGGGAGGAGGGGTTTTGCAAGTGCGGTTACAGAAGTGAATGGCATTGGTTAATTTAAATGGCTCCTTTTACAATTATTGGTGGGGATACTTATGAGGAAGTTGAGCTGTGAGGATGTTTTCTAATATGGACAGCAGACGTGTGGTCAGGGCGCGTTCCGCAAATTCCTTTACCTCTTTGTCAGGATTACCTAAGGGGGAGTATGCAGAAACGCAGGATGGGGACATAGATCAGACCGCAGCAAGTTAGGACATGTCCTTTTTAAAACCTGCAAGCTGGAACATGTCCCTAGTCCAGGAAATTTCTGTACTGGGGCCATGTAGGTAAAAATCTCTCTTATAATATATTCAGGTTGCTTACTAATCAAGATGATGCTGAGACTGATATTTTATAAATGTAATATATTGTTGTTCATGTACAAGATTTAAAAGGTATTTCATTGGTGCTAAATAAGTGTATGTTCATCAGGTTAATTTCTGATATAACTCAGGTATTTCATGCTCATAATTAATACAGTTATGATGTCTCATAACTAAAGCTAGAGACTTATAGCAAACTGTCAGACTCCATAAGTATAGAGGTCTAAGAGCTAGTAAGTTACAATTGCTAGGTCTCAAAAAGTTTATAAATGTACCTGTTAGCTGGAATGTTCATGCTTTGATTATACGTGCTCCAATTTCTCAGAAAATTTGTTTTTCCTAGAGGTAATTGTGCAGGTAAAATCTACAACAAATGTGCTAGATTAAGATTTCTTTAACTGGGATCCACCAGATTTTGTCTATAGAGATACATATTAAGGTCTTAAAACTAAAAGTTATATCTTGTTCAGTGGATTCCAATGTCTGACACAAGCTACAGAAGTAAGAAGGGTTTGCGGGAATGAACTGGTCTCAGTTGAGGTGTTTCATAATAAAAATGATACAAAATAGAATTACAGATGGAAAATGAGAATGGCGATACTAGCAGCCTACAGGAATGAAGACCAGTCAGGAAACATAGAAAAAGTTATGCTTTCCTGGATCTGGACAGAGAGAAGGGACATTTCAAGGAAAAATATTCAAAGCTGCTAGGGAAGGAAAAAGAAAGCGCTTATGATGGAGGTAGCAGGAGTTTCAGACTGAGGTGGTAATGTGTCTTCCCTCTCAGCCTGAGGGAGCCCATGGTAACTGCTAATATAAGGAGAAAGCCTGTGAAACATTCAATAGATGCTTATGCAGATTTGTCGGTAATTACACAGCCAGTGGCCCCACTTGCCAACTGGAGAGTACTTGGTGTTTTCCCTATTTCTGGCAATTTAGGTGCTCCAGTAATAATAGGAAAGGCCAGTTTGTTTAAAACAACACACAATGGTCCTGGAAGATAACGGGATTATACTTCCATTTAAGAGATACCTGCTGATGGACCTACAAAACGTTCTTTTTCATAATTGTCCTGTTGTGATTATCTGACCCATGCATGTTTGTTTCTTTGGCTTTGTCTTCTCCAGATTCAAAGCTGTAAGTGAAATGCCTGTTCTCTACTGAGGGCCTTTAGGTAGAACCTCTGAAGAATATATCTGACTGCCGATCAACAACTACGACCCCTTTCAGCGTGAAGAAGCCAGAGCAGTCATTGCCCAAATCCCTCATGGCAGTTAGGGTTACTTCTTTAGAGGGGAGAATGTTGTAGGCAGCAGAGTTAGATAGAAATATTTTAGGCAGTCAGACAGGGCCAGGTCCTCAAGGAGACAAGATGGCAGACAAGGTGACTTTGCAACTATGGGCCACACCTCAAGATCAAGACAAAGGAGGAAACACAGCTATATACTTCCCTAGGGATGGGCATCAGAGATTGATATTCCTAGATAGGTATTAATCACTTTGAAAGAGCCTAAATAAGTCACTAGCCTAACCTCCACCAAGAGACCCTGTCCTATATTCATGCCTGCTTGCTACATGACTCACTTCCCTATTTGTTCCTGAACTTAATCAATTTTACCTGAGCAATGGTGCTTGTAATCTCAATGGTTAACCATGGTTTTGTCCACCTAAGCGAGTTCCTATGTCTTTACCACCTTAGACCCACCTCACCACATGAGTTTCCTCTCTAAAAGTCCCTGAAAGAGATAGCTTCCTGGGGAACAATCCACTCGGGCCCCCCTCCTGTCCCTCTCTTGGACAGGAGCTTTCTTTCCCTCAATAAATCTATTCTGCTCATAAAAAAAAATAAGAAAAAACAAAAAGAGATACAGTTGAGGTTTTTATAGGTAAATGAATGCAACTAGAGACAATACTAATGAGTGAAATAAATCAAACTCACATGTATAAACATATTGTTTCCCTAGTGTAGGAACCAGAAAGAGTAAATAAAATCTGAATGGAATGATAGATACTGAGAAAGGTAAAGAATAACTGGGGTGAAGGAAGGTAGAAAAAAGGAAGAGGAAACTATATATATATACATGCGTAGGATAGCTTGAAAAATTGTACTGCTGATTTCTGCTGATCTATCAAAAGTTAACGCTTAAAATTTATTTACTTATTTATTGATTTTATTTATCTATTTTTACATTTTGGCAGAACCAGGGATTGAATTCAGACACTTGTGCTTGCCAGGGAAGCACTTATTCCACTGAGCCGCCTCTCTAGCCTCTAATGCTTAAACTTTCTCTCTCTCTTTTTTCTTTAACTTTTTGATCAACTTTCCATAGTTATATCTTATTTTGTTTAGTGATTATTTTTTTGCTGTTCCAGGCTTTGAACTTGCCAGGCAAGCACTTATTCCACTGAGCTATCTCCCCAGCCCCCTAAATTCTGGTTTTTAAAACCTTCTCATTAAGGAAACAATACAGAAAAATGCAAAAACTTCTCTTTAAGAAAACAATACAAAAAAACTTTGTGAGAAAGAAAAAATCATGATGTGTGTGTATAGACAATGCAGTTGGGATAGATAACGCTGTGCTTCTACATAATCCTACGAGGCAAGATTTGCACTAATGGTGATTGGACAGGCTATTATGTCAGCTCCTAGTACTATGGTCATCCACTAGGAAAATAATTATTGAATTTTTGATATAATTCAGGTATAAAAAATAAGATAAGTAAGCAGCTACACTCTTAATTTACTGATAAGAGACATCTGCTATAATAATGTCTGTAAGTATAATATCATGTATGCACCTTGTACGATACCAAAACAGTATGAAAACAGTTTGCAATGTATTAATTTATCGAATCTGTTTTGTTAAGGTGTCTTAAAACTGTCTGATTCATATTTGTACTTCAATAAAATAAAATAAATAAATAAATAAAAAACAAAACTTTGTTGTATTCTGCAAAGTTGCAATGGCTATTGCAACAACGTTTCTACATAGTTAAACACTGCAAAACTCAGAAAACATGAATAATAAGCATAAAATTTTACAATCTTCTGTCTTCAAGCTGATTGGAACTCATCTGTTCTAGGCTTTATTTGCTGAGTTCCAAGCTGTGGGTGGGGCAGTATTTGTTTGTTATGTATCTAATTTTCCTGTGACCGGTACTTCTTAAGATGTGCATAAGAGGCCTGAAAGACACCATTTAAGACCTCTTATGGGTGAGACCACAGACTCTCACTTGATCAAGTCTGTTAATCTTTAATTGGAAAGGAAACAAAAATTTTACCAGAAGGAAATGCCGGTGTTTTCATTGTTCCTGGTATGGTAACCACCTTAATTATTTACAATGTCTACAGACAGGAAAGCTATCCATGCTGCTGAAATAAAGCGATTTTCAGTGGAAAAAACTATTTAATTTGACTGAAAAATACTGGTAATGATCCCTATAATGTGTTTGGAAATATGGCTTATAGAAGATATTATTTGAACTCACAGACGTTTAGGGGACACACTGAAAACATGGCAAAAACTTCTTAAGTAACTGATACATATATCTGGTTAAGTAGAGATTTCCTTTCTTGCCTGATATGTCAGACAGCACCGCAGTCTGAGATTTCAAAGAATGCCTTATCGAACGTCACCTAAAAAGTGGACGGAATGCATGTCCCATGTGAGAAGAAATTCAAAGATGTGATTACCAGATCTCACATCTTCCCACTGAACTTGTCAGCCTAGTAGAACATTCAGATGGTATTTTTAACAGTGGAGCTAAGATGTCATTTTACATATGTCATTCACTATGCAGACTTAGGATGCAAATGCTGAAGACACAAAGCATACTTAAATGGTTGCCTGCTATAGTCCATGCCATTCCACTGCGATCAGTGCTTTGCCTTGTTCCTGGGAGAAGAAAAGAAAAATACTCTAGAAGTAGTTTGGGATCACTTGTAAGTCTCATTTTAATTCATGGTCAGAAAGGAATAATGTAACCCTAATTTGTATGTAGCTAATTTGAGAATTCACCTACCTAGTGATTATAAAATTCTTGACACAATCTTTGTCCTGTAGTACACATTCAATGTATTTCATAATCATAAAATCACTGCTATTTTACAGCAGCTTTTCTTCTACTTGACTTATTAAATAATATTGAAATCCTTTTCTTTTAAAGAGAACATGGTAATTAAATGTTTGCTGAAACTCCAGCAATTGATACTAAATATATTGATTCCTCATGAGCCAATATAAAATCATTGATGTGTCATTGTAGTCTTGTTTTACAGACAGGTAATACGCATATTTATGTGGATTAAATAATTAATGTGGTTGCTAGGGGAGTATTTTTTATTTGATTTGAAGCTTTTGCTCTAAATCATTTTTTCTTCTGTCATGAATTTCCTGAAATCACAATGAGGATTATAGAATTGTTCCATGAACAAGAGAGGATTGTATTGTTTGTTTGTTTTTTAATAGCAAGGACCTTTTTTATATAGGCATATATCTGAGAATACATAATTTTCACTTTTGCTGCTCTCTGCAGAGCAGAAGCAAAGAGCTCTTCTTCTTTCAACAACTATTGGACAGATTTCTGTAGTTTGAAATCTGTCCTCCACAGTGGAACCAAGAAATTTAATTGGGAAAGGAAACCTGTATCCATGATCTCAGATGTTGTGATTTCAACACTTTCTTTGCTCACAAAAAAGAAACTCCTCAAATGATTTCCCAAATGAATGAGACATTCTCCTCCAATCATTAACGAATAGAGAAGCAATGGTGAAATATCTACAGCCTAACCTTCCAGTAGATAAACCAGATTATTAGGTACAAATTTGAATGATAATAGTGTTGCAGGCAGCTGAGTTAGCTAGAAATATTATAGACAGACAAGGCCAGGCTCTAGAAGGAGTTAATCCAGAAGACAAAGACAACTATTGGAGGGACAGATGCTCTTGCTGAGAACCAGACCTAAAGGCCAAACAAATGCTAAAAGAGTAGCCCCTAGGATTGATATTCTAAATAGGTAGCAATCATCTGAAAAGACCCAAGTGAGTCACTAGCTCAACCCCCAGGCAGAAGAGACCTTGTCCCATATTCATGCCTGCTTACTGTGTGACTTGCTTCCCCATTTGGTCCTGGGTCTAATCAACTTTACCTGAGCAATGGTGCTTGTAATCCCATTGGTTGACCATAGTTTTGTCCCACCCCACATCCGCCTGAGTGAGACCCCGTCTCTACCTTAGTGCCGCATGGTTTTGCCCTATAAAAGTCCCTAAAAGAGACAGCTTCCTGGGTAAGCCGCTCTGGTCTTCCTTCTGTTCCTCTCAGACAAAAGCTTTTCTTTCCAATAAAGTTTTACCCTCAACCTCCGTTTGTTCCTAAAATTCATTCTTCAGTTTTAGAGAACAGGAACTCATCCAGGTTAGGTCAGGAATTTTACTTCCCTGTATCAATACTATGAAGAAAAAATATGCTGAGGAAATAATTATTGTATGAGCTCATCTTTTGCCAAGAGATCTAACAAATGTGAATATTGTAACCTTATTTTTTATTAGAAAATGAGCATGATGACAATATCAAGTAATCAGGTTCTGTGAATTAGAGGGGACATTTAAAGCATTAGGAATATGAATACGACTGTAGGTAACACTGACAAGAAACCAACTCATTGTAACTAAAATCAATTCCCTGATATTGAAGAGGCAACCATAACAATTTCTGAATTTTAGCAAAAATATACAGTACAGGATAAACTTTCAAATTTGAATTGCCTAAGAAGTTAGCACACATGGACATGAAAATACTGTATCATGGGATACTGTGTGTATGCAGTTATGAGGGTGAATCACGTACTGAAAATTAACATTACGGTTCAAGTAGCGGTTATTGGAGCTCTGAATTCTAAATCAGAACGGACTTGGGACTAAAAACAAGGATCTTGATGGGTTCGAGTTTAAAAACTAGGATCATTGAAACAGACAAGAGAGGAATTTGGGCTGTAGAGTTATACATTTAAAAAAAATAACGTAACCGTATAAAACTTGTAATTATGTCATTTTCACTTATATTTTTATTCTAAAATATTGGCAAACCTCTGTGAAGTTAAATCACTTGATATATGCCTTCTAACTTCCTGTGAATAAAGTCTAAAGAGATTATTTCCTTCGTAACATACTCATTTTTGGCTAACAAATGAGTATTTTATTTTTTACAGAATGCAAAATAGGAAAAACAGAAAAGCATTAGAAATGATATAACATTTCACTAAACAAAGTAATAGGAATTCAGCAATGGTTGCTGTACTCCATGATGTTTAATTTGGGGTTTAGTTTTGTTTAAAAGTTTGGATATCACAGCGTTCTTCAAGCAAATGTTATAAATCCCTTCCCAGAAAAAGCTAATGGTTAAGTCCAAAAATAAGTGCTGAAAGAACATTTAGAATGTACTTCCTGACTCAATCTAAGAACCCTTATGTCCTTCATTTTCTCCACACCTTTCATCATTTCCTTCTTAGTGCCCTAGTAATATATTATTTATAATCATGACTACAAATTCCACAAGTAGAAACCCTTGCCTTACTTGTTACTGTCTTTCTCAGGTCTTCACAGAAGAATGCTTCTCCTTATTCAGTGGGTCCTTGAGGTCCAGTCCTCTTTTATACCTCTTCACAACTATTTTCTTTTTCTTTTATTTATTTAATTTTAATGTGAAAAAAGATAACATAGCAATGAAACAGTTTCAAAACAGGTTAGTAGGATGGCTACGATAATTAATGCATTGTATATTGTTTTCTTCATAGTGATTATTCATAGTACAAGATGCAGACAGGATATCCTGTCCAAACATTATTAGTACAAATATTTCTTCTCATAACTAAGAGAAAATAGCTGTTCATCTAACCTAACTCTTATGCCATGAATCACCTGTTTAAATGCACATGTTTATATCATAACCAATTATATCTTCTTAACTACCTGTTGTGGTTGTAACCTATGAGTTTGCTGAAATGATATATATGTATGCATATAAAATTTAAATTGATTTAAAAATGTTGCATACCAATTTCCCAAATATTATAAGACAGATTTAAGTTTATTGCTCATCACAGTAGGAGAGAAGGTTACTTCTACAGAACTTTGGAAGTATTTTGTAGTCCAAAGGACTGACTCATTTTTGTAAAACTCTATAGTTAATTGAAAGTGGGGATTTTAATGCAGGCCATGTGTAAGGTGGATTAGCAAAGTGTAAGAATAATAATGTAATACTTCATGATTTGTAGAAAGTGTAACTGCAGGCTTTTGGGACTAGCTGAAAAAGACTGTTAACACATAAGCTATTAATACTTATCCTGAAGTGTTGATTGGCCTTTAATAAATGTACTTGATCAGCCAACATATTTGTTTATATGGGTCAGAGATTCTAAGACTAGCTATACTAATGTAATACAATAATAAAACTTATTTTAGAAAATAAACTGTATAAGGGAATTCATTCTCAGTGCTCTGTCACTTCTAATTGTATACATTTCTTCAAAAATGTATCTTTAATACCCTAAAATGACTGAACTATTTTGTATAATTAAATCCAGTAATGACCATATTCTATAGAGTTTTAGACTTATGTATTTTTCTAATCTCATAGAAAAAGAATATTGATTATCCAAAATCACTAAACACATGGTCTTAATAGTGCCTTTGCATTCAGACATGCAAATTCATGTCTGAATAGAATTATAACACAATGATTTTATATGTCCCTATTAGGTTGTAGGTTTACATATGTAGAGTCAAGAACTATACAAGTGAGAAAAGAGCATTCTTGGAGCTGTGCCAATCTGTTTTAGGCACAGGAGGACAAAGCAGAGCCATCACAGTAAAGCTGGATGCCAGTGACAAGTTAGAGTGCACTGGTGCAGGGCCAGGATTAGATTAAGCCACCAGTCAAATGTGGAAAGATTACAGATTCCTCTATGCTCACTGCATGTGAGCATTAAGTCAGAAGTGGATTTAGTAGAAGATTGAGTTTGCTGTTTGAGTAAACACTACAAGCTGTGCAGATGGAGGAAGAGGAGTGAAAAACTCCTCTTATGGACTTCCTGTACTCTTTTAACAACACTATGAAGAATTTCATGAAACTAAGGATGGCCCAAACTCTAGTTTTCATGATGCCCTCTATGTTTTATTTTGTCTTCTGACTTTAAAATCTGTTTCTCTAGTAGTCAGCCAGATAGCTCAGTGGACTAAAGCACCTGCTCAAGCAGACACAGGGACCGAAGTTTAATCCCTAGCATGTCTTGCCGGCCCCACCTCCAGCACATGCTGAGACAGCGACTTAGACTGTGCATGTGGCAGGTTTCTGTAATCCCAGTGCTTGGAAGGCTGAAACAGGAAAATCACTATAAGTGACTGGTGTAGTGAGACCTTGTGGATCCTGTACTAAATACATTCAAACAATTAAAATTAATTTTGTTTCTCAAATTCAGTATTTTTTCATGCCACCTTTAAGAGTATAAACATTTTTCAACTATTTCTTTGGGCCATTTATTTTTGGTTAAATCAACTCACTTTTAAGGATAAATATTTTGAAGACTATTACTATTTTAAAAACAGCATGTTATTATAATAGGAGGTAACACTGTATACAGAATAAAGTGTAGCTAGGTCTTAAAATTTTAGCTGAACGCTTTCTTCCTAAAAGGGATTTAATATCAGCCTCACTTATTTTCCAAAAAAAATTAACAAGGATTAGCAAAATGTAAAAAGCATAATGGAATCACACTGACATTATTTATTGCTTAATCAGATGATTGGAATGGGAATGTAACATAGCAGTGTAATTCTCTGCTTAGCAAGTGCGGGGTTGTGAGTTTGATACCCTGTACAAAACAAAACAAAAAATCAGAAGATCCACTATGGGTTTCAACTGGGGTGCATGGCACTCTTATGTCCCTGCTATTCATTTTAAAAAACATTATGGGTAATTCTCATATTGAGGAGTAACAGCATGGTAAAAATACAACCTTATATTTATTTATTTATTAAAGAGAGTACAGATCAGAATTAAAACAATAAATTACAACCAATACAGAATTTCACTTAACAAAGTAATAGGAATTCCACAGTGTTTGTAATAATACCAGGTGCTGTCTTCCAGCCAGGTATTCATATTACCAGATATAAGCATGTAAAATTGGAAGGAGAAAGAAAAAAAAATGTAGAAGAAATTAAGAAGAAAAAGAGTACAAATAATTGAAAAATAAAATAAAATAAATTAAGTATTGTCTACTCCTTTCCATAAGGCCAGCAGAAATTCAGAGTACAGTTGTCTAAATGATGCTGCCTGCCTACATAGATATATCTCTTTACTCCCTCTCCTGTCATCAACTCAGTAATTCTTTGCTTTTGAATAAGTTTATTACTTTTTTCCAATATCAATTGTGCCCTTCAGATTCCATTTTTCTTTCAGATTCTCATACTATGGAGACAATACGATGTTTGTACATGTAAGTCTGATTAATTTAACTTAAGAGTATAGTCTCTAGTTGTATCCATTTCTACACAAAGAACCCAAATTTATCCTGTTTTATAGAAAAGAATATTCAGTTGTGCAAAAATACCACATGTTCTTATCTATTCTTCAGTTGATGGGCTGTTTCCAGGATTTAACTATGACAAATTGTGATGCTATAAACATAGGTGCACATACATTACTGTGCTATGAGGGTTTTGGCTCTTCTGGAAAAATACCAGTGAAGGGAATATCTAGCTTGAATGGGATTTCCAATCCTGTCTTTTTGAGGAGTTTCCACGCTGATTTCCATAGTGATTGTATCAGTCTATACTTCCACCAACAGTGGAGAAGTGTTCTTTTTTCTATACAGTCCCTCCAGCATTTGTTATTGGCTTATGTTAGCCATACTTTCTGGAATGAGATGGAAACTCAGTGTTGTTTTATTTTACATTTCTCAAATGACTATGTGAACAATTTTTTTCATATATTTTCTTGCTTTTGTACTTTTTCCTCTGAGAAGTGGATATTCATCTCAGGTGCCCAGTTTTGGATTGGGTCTTTGGATTTTAGGGAGACTGATTTTTTAAAATTCTTTGTATGTTCTAGATAGATGGCCTTTTTTGGAGAGACAGTCAGGTATAACTTTTTCCCAGTTCATGGCTTTTACTTTTATCTGTTGAAGGTTTGTTTTGAAGCACAGAAACTTCTCAAATAGGTGAAATTCCAGTTATTGATTCTTTAATGTATTTTCCATGCACCTTGGTTTTTATTTATGAACTCTCTACCTACCCCTATATCTTTAAGATTTCTACCTACATTTTCCTCCAGAAGACTTAGTGTTTCTGTTTTATTTATTTATTTATTTTGGATCTTGACTGATTTACTTTCTTGTTACAAGGGCAGCTGAGTGATTTCCACTGAGAGCTCTGAAGCTTGGGCTCAGCACCATAATCACAGACCCAACTTTCTGCCTCCTGATGACTTTTACTAAAATCCTGAAATCGAAAGTGGCACAAGTGCACAGCTCCAAAGAAAATTACAAATGGATATTTTTTTTTTCAGCCAAACATGGAGCAACTGACACCCACCTCATTCACATCTGTTAAGATGCTTTGAATGGAAATTACCTTCATATCCTCTAAAATGTGCCTCAGAGCCAATATTTTGTTGAGCCAATTATTTCATTTATTCTTTCAATCTTTTTGGGGGAATTTGATGAAGGGCACCCTTTTTGTTTTCAGCTGACTCTCAACCATTATGAAACTGCTCAAATCACTCACAAACTGTCTCCACGGTCACCACACTATCACCATACACTAATTTTAATATTTCATGTGTTTCTTTAGCAGTTTTTTGTATTCTGAAACAAAATTCCACACTCATGATCTATTATTTGTGGAAGGAGTTTAAGACACCTTCTCTTTACTGTAGCTTACAGCCCACTGACAGTGACCCATTAATAACTTGTCAGTATTTCTGAGGTTCCACAGGCTACTTCCTGTATTGAGGACCACTCCCCCACACACTTTTCCTTTGGATGGCACTCAGCAGCAACATTCAATGCACTTTCAAACATGTCTCACATGTGAGTGGCCAAATCCAGTGT
This sequence comes from Ctenomys sociabilis, assembly GCA_004027165.1. Classification (NCBI taxonomy): domain Eukaryota; kingdom Metazoa; phylum Chordata; class Mammalia; order Rodentia; family Ctenomyidae; genus Ctenomys; species Ctenomys sociabilis. The sequence goes on along the minus strand of PVKA01006565.1, from coordinate 17,543 downwards.
CTCCTTTATCCAACACGAAGAAATGTGAGAACCCCTTTGTCTGAAAGATGGAGCGAGCCAAAGCAGCCATATCTTAGAGAAGGTCCAGAAGTCAAGGAAGGTCTAGTGTTTCTGTTTTAATGTTTAAATTTTTGAACCATTTTGACTGGGATCCAGTGGTTGTTTAGGAGGTTGTTATTTAATTTCCACATGTTTATGGTAGTTTTGTAGTTGTACTTGTCAATAATTTCTAGCTTTATTTTACTCTTGTCTCATTGTATGGGATAATTTTAATTTCTTTGAATTTACTTAAACATTTTGGTGAACATACCATGTGTAGCTAAGAATGTGCATGCAATTGTTGCTTGGTGAAACACTATGTAAGTGTCTATTAAGTGTGTTTCTTCACAACTTTTAGTTCTTTTATTTTTTTTTACTAATTTTTGTGTAGTTGATCTACCTCTTTGCGACAGTGATGAGTTAAAGTCCTCATTACTATTGTTCATTTGATTTTCATTGTCTGTTAAAATTTGTTTTATGTAAGTAGGTGCTGCTACATTGGGTGTATATGTATTTAAAATTATTATTTCTTCCTCTTACAATTTTCCCTTAACAAGTGAGTTTATTTATCTCTCTGCATAATTTTTGGCTTTAAGGTGATATTGTCAGCAAACAGGATAGCTACATTTACCGTGTTCTCATTTCCTGTGGCATGGAGGATCATTTTCCATCCTTTGATGGAAGTGTTTCTTTTAGAGTTAAATGTGTTTCGTGTATGCAACATATTGTTAGATTTTGTTTTTTAATCCATTCTGCTAGGCTGTTTTTTTTTTTGATTGGTGAATTGAGGCTGTTTACATTAATGATTATAACTGGTACATATTGGCTTATAATTGTTATGTTATTTTTTTATAGATTCTGTACTTAGTCCCTCTTTATAATTACTTGCTCTGCTTGTTGGTTGCTTGCTGTTTTTTTTAAAGCTATGACAACTTTTGTCTTGTTGTAGGGTTGGTTTGGTACCTATGAATTTCTTCAATTGTTCTTTGTCATGGAAAGATCTTATTTTACATTGAATTTTCATACATAGCTTAGCAGGGTTCATAGTCTGGGTTGGAAATTTTTTTCTTTCAGGAGCTGAAATTTTTCACTCCAATCTCCACTTGATCTGCTGATCTGTTTTGGAAATCTGCCATGATTTTGATGGTTTTCCATTGTAAGTAATCTGTTTCTTCACTGTAACAGTACTTTTGGCAGACTCTTGTCAGCCTGCAAGACTCTGGTAAGCTCTGATATGAATTTACTGAACTTCTGAAATCTTGATTTTTATGTTTCTAGGTATAGATTTGCTATGATTATGACTTTGTAGAGTTCTATAAGCCTCGCTTATCTGTATGTCAGGTTCTATTTTCATGTTTGGAAAGTTTTTTTCTAATACTTCTGCAAATAGTCTTTTTATGTCATTGGTGTTGTCTCCCATTGCTTCCTTGACACCTATACTTCCTTTTTTATTATTATTTTTATTGAAGAACAAATAGCAATGAGACAGTTTCAAGACAAATTAACAGGACAGATTCTACAAAACAATACATTGCAAAATGTTTTCATAATGTTTCAGTGTTGTATAAGGTACATACATAATATTATACTTACAGGCATTATTGTAACAGATGTCTCTAATCAGTGAATGAAGAGAGTGCAGCTATATACCTATCTTATTTCTCTGCAGCAGATTTATACCACAGATTTGACAATTAACACCTTCTACCTTGTTATCTCCCCAGTATCTGTCCATATTACTAGAAACCAACATAATATCTTGTTCAACCACTATTAGTGCAAATCTTGCTTCTCCTAGAATTATGCAGAAGCATGGCATATTTATCCTAACTGTACTGTTTATATACACACATCATGATTCTTTCTGTGTATCCCCCCTTTTTTTTTGCCTAGACCTGTCAGAGATGGACACTCCATTGTCATTAAACCAATTTAAGTGCCTGAACTCAGCAACACAATTCAACACAGTCCAGCATTCCACATTAATAGTGAGTTATGTGGGGCTGGCAAGATAGCTCAGCGGTCTAGAGCGCCTCCCAGGGACCGCGGTTCGAGCCCCAGCACCACATGCCATGCCAGCCCCTCCCCGCAGGGCCGGCTGAGCTCACACCCCACCCCCACGAAAAAAGAATCCGTGTAGCGAGACACTGTAATAAATAAAGGAATTTAAAAAAAAATAGTGAGTTATGTGAAGAAGTTGTTGACCATAGCAATTTACAGCTCAATTTATTATTATGGGCCAATATTACATACCTCATTTTTATACTTTTCTGCTGGATGGTTAAGATCAAGATAGATTAAGAACTATATAAAAAAGATGTAGCTTTTGTTTTTGATGAGGTCAGTGAAGTCCCCTCAGGGTTTATCTTGTAGTCCTGTACCTTACTCTGTAGATCCTTTGTCTGTGTCATCCATGTGGATGAGTCACGGCCAATGCTTGACCAGTTTGCTCTCTGTGAGAGCCTGAGAGAAAGTTTTTCTCTCCATGTGACTCTCCCCAGGCACACTATAGATCATCAATCTCTTTCCTCTGTGGCTCCATAATCTTCTTGATCAGAAAATTTGGAGCTCAACTGAGTTTCATGATGTTAAAGCGCAGGTTCTCCTATGTCCTGAGTCTTCGCTAACTTTGAAAGCCTAGGGCCAAAATGTTGGCTGTCCTTGTGGCTCTTCTATTTCAAGAATTTTCATTTGTGAACTTAGGTTGCTAACCATCCAGAAAAAAAGCTGATTAGTGCCTTGCAGCATAAGCCATTCAGTTTGACCTAACTATCTGACTCAATTGTCTTTAGTTGTTGTTGTACATTTCTATTTGTATTTCTTCTTTTGACTTCTTATACTAGGGAGACTATATGATTTTTGCTCATGTGTGTCTGGTTTATTTCACTTACTAGTATATGTTCCAGTGGCATCCACTTCGATATAAATGCCTCAAGTTTATCATTCTTTATAGCTGAGTAATACACCATTATATAGAAATACCACATCTTTTTCAACCATTCCTCATGTGACAGACATCTTGGTTGTTTGTAAGATTTTGCTATTATAAATTATGCTGCTATACACATAGGTACACATATATCACTATATAAAATTCTTTCAGTTCCTCTGGGAAAATTCCTAGTAGGGGGATAGCTGACCTGAATGGGATTTCCAGTCCTACTCTTTTTTTTTTTTTTTTTTTTTTTTAAGCCATCACAAATAGGACTTTATTTATCACTATTAAAAATCTGGATCTTAAGTGGACTCTTGCACTGGTGGTTCATATCCATCAGCTTGTTCAACTTTAGCTCCAGTCTCATCTCCAGTAGCCTTTCCAGAGCTACTACCTTTACCATGAAGCTCCATGAGTTTTCCCAATTCAAACTTAGGCTTCTTCAGCATTTTTACTTTTCTGACAAAGACATCATGAAGAGGGTAGATAGATTGGCAAGCCTTTTCTATGTCTTTCCCAATGCTATCTGGAATCAGTTTATTGACCACTTCCTTCAAGTCATGTGTCTGCACCTCTCGGGTCATGATTTCCATCATCTTCTTCCGGATCTGGCGGACCTGTTGGCGCTGAGCATAAGAGGTCTTCCGTATTTGATTGTTGTGTTTTTTAGTAAAGCCGACACAGAATAGTCGAAGCAAATAATCATCGGTAGTCTTGACATCAACATGAGCTTCGATCATGGTCTGCCATTTTTTGACCATGGAACACATTTTGTCACGAGTGAGGTCCATGCCATGGAAGTTAGTAAGGCAGTTTTTGCCCTGAACATCTTCAGTAATTAGCTTGAATTTTCTAAAAGGAACTTCATCATTCTGCAGATCAGCAAGGCTTACTTCAAACACACGATCTTTGAGCCCATCAGATGCAATTTTGGTTCCTTGAGTTCTGGTGACGAGTGTTTTCCCAATATTTCTTATGTTGAACAGCGCCGGTGCCTTCACATTATACCAGTCTTTTTTAGAAAATGGATCAACCACTTTCTTCTAGGCTCCTTTTTTGCTGCCTTGGATAAGGCGCTTGTTCTTGCCTACTGCCATGGTGCTGCACACAGAGCTAAAAGGGCAGTCCTACTCTTTTGAGGAGTCTCCACACTGATCTCCACAATGGTTGTACCAGTGTATATTCCCACCAGCAGTGGAGGAGTGTTTCCTTTTCCCCACAACCTCTCCAACACTTGTTGTTGGTAATTTCCTTATGATAGCCATTCTTTCTGGACTGGATGGTATCTCAGTGCTGTTTTTATTTGCATTTCATGGATGGCTAGTGACGTGGAGCATTTTTTCATATATGTATTCACTTCTTTAATTTCATCCTCTGAGAAGTGTGTATTCATCTCAGATGCCCATTTCTGAATTGGGTCTTTAAATCTGAAGGCCCTGTTATATCTTAGTTCTTTATAAATTCTATACAGCAGACCTCTGTCTGATTGGTTATTAGTTAGGATTTATTCAAAATTCATGGGATGTCTGTTCACTTTGTTGACAATTTCGCTTGACATGAAGAAACTTCTCAAGAAGAGTTGATCCCAATTGTTGATTCTTTCAAGTGTTTCTTGTGCAAATATATGTTTGTTCATGAACTCTCTACCTACCTCTATGTCTTCAAGAGTTCCTCCTACTTTCTCTTCCAGGAGATTGAGTGTTTCGGTTTTAACGTTTAGATCTTTAATCCATTTTGACTTTAGCTTAGTGCATGGTGATAGAGCTGGGTCAGGTTTTAGTTTTTGGCATATAGAAAGCCAGGTTTTCCACCACCATTTGTTAAAGAGGCTATCTTTCTTCCAGTGAACTTGTTTGGTCCCTTTGTCAAAGATGAGATGGCTGAGTGTAAGCGTTGATGCCTCTCTGTCTTCTAATTTTTCCATTGATCTTCAGGTCTATTTTGTTGCCAATACCATGTTGATGTTATCACAGTGGCTTTGTAGCAAAATTTCAAGGCAGGGATGGTGATGCTTCCTGCCTTGTCTTTATTGGACAAGATTGCCTTTGCTATTCTAGGTCGTTTATGGTTCCAAATAAACTTTACGAACGATTTCGCTAGGTCTGGTAAGTATGTTGGTGGCAGTTTGATAGGTATTGCATTAAATCTGTACAGCAATTTTGGGAGTATGGCCATCTACATGACATTGGTTCTTCCTATGCAGGAGCATGGAATATTTTTCTGTTTTCTGAAATCCTCTATAATCGCTTTTCTTAGGGTGTTGTAATTTTCTGTGAAAAGATCTTTGACTTCCTTGTTTAATTCCCAGGTATTTCATTTTCAGCAGTGCTATTGTAAAAGGTATTGTTTTTATTGTTTTCAGTGTGTTTGCTATCTGTGTAGAGGAATGCTATTGATTTTTGACCACTGGCTTTGTATCCTGCTATGCTATTGAATTTCTGTATCAGTTCTAGTAGTTTCTTGGTGGAATCTTTGGGGTCTTCCAAGTAAAGTATCATGTCATCTGCAAATAGTGATAATTTAACTTCTTCTTCACCTATTCTTATTCGTTTTATTTCTCCCTCTTTTCTAATGGCTGTTGCTAACTATTTGAAAACTACATTGAATAGGAGTGGTGATAGAGGACATCCTTGTCTTGTACCTGATTTAAGAGTAAAAGATTTCAGTTTTTCCCCATTTAGGATTATATGAGCTTTTGGGTTGTCATAGATGGCTTTTATCAAGTTAGAGTCCCTCTATTCCAGTTTTCTGTAGAACCTTGAACATGAATGGGTATTGGACATTGTCAAAAGCTTTCTCTGCATCAATTGAGATGGTCATGTGGTTTTTAGATTTTATTGTATTAATACAGTATATTACATTCATGGATTTTTGAATATTGAACCACCCTTGCATCCCTGGAATGAATCCTACCTGGTCATGGTGTATGATCTTCTTGATGATTTGCTGTATTCTATTTGCCAGGATTTTATTGAGTATTTTTGCATCTATGTTCATGAGGGAGATTGGCCTGTAGTTCTCCTTTTTGGTTGTGTCTTTCCCTGGTTTTGGAATCAGTATTATCCTTGCCTCCAGAAATGATTTTGGGAGGACTGTTTCCTTTTCAATTTCATTGAAGACTTTGTAGAGTGTGGGGATTATACCTTCTATAAATTTCTTTTAGAATTTAGCTATGAATCCATCAGGACCTGGACTTTTGTCAGTAGGTTTTTTATTACGTTTCATATTTCATTGGCTGTTATTGGCTTATTGAGAGTTGTTATATCTTCTTGATTCAGTTTTGGTAATTTGTACCTTTCCAGGAATCTGTCCATTTCTTCTGTATCTTCTATTCTGTGAGCATAAAGATTCTCAAAGTAACTATTGGTAATCTTCTGAATTTCTGCTGTATCTGTGGTGATTTCATCTTTTTCATTCCTTATTGCATGTACTTGAAATTTTTCTTTCTCTTTTAGATGAGGTTCCTAGAGGCTTATCAACTTTATGTATTATTTCAAGAAACCAACTTTTTAATTTTGGACTGTTTTCTTCATCTCAATTGAATTAATTTATGCTCTAATCTTTATGATTTCTTCCCATCTTTGTGCTCCGGGTTTCATTTCCTCTTCTTTTTCTAGATGTCAGAGGTGCCACATTAGAGTGTTTATTTGTTGCCGTTCTGTTTTCCTAATGTGTGAGTTCATAGTTATGATTTTCCCTCTAAGAACTGCTTTTATCACATCCCATAATTTCCGGCAATTTTCCTTGAATTGTAGATATTATTGAATTTCTTCTTTAATTTCTTCTGTCTCATTGATTGCTGAGTAGGGTGTTTTTTAATTTCCCTGGATTTACTGGGTTTTTCTGGTTTCTTTTGTTGTTTTTTTCCAGTTTCATTCCACTGTGGTCAGATAACAGAGATAATTTCTGTTTTCTTGCATATACTTAAGCATGACTCCTGGAATAGTATGTGATCTATTTTGGAGAATGACCCATGTGCAACTGAAAAAAATGTGTATTTTGCTGTTGTTGGGTGAGACACTCTGTATATGTCCACCAGGTCCATTTGTTCCAAGCTGTGGTTCAGTTCTGCTACTACTTTGCTAATTTTTTGTCTGGTTGATCTATCTTTTTGAGGTAAGGCTGTGTCATGGTCTCCTGTTAAGACTGTGGTCTTACACATTAAGTTTTTCATGTCCATTAAGGTTTGTCTTACATAGTTTGGAGCTCCTGTGTTTGATGCATAGATATTCATGAGTGTTAGCTTTTGCTCTTGAGGTTTTCCCCTGGCCAATATATAGTGGCCTTCTTCGTGTCGTTTGATTATTCTTGGTTTGAACTTGAGACTGTCTGAGAACAGAATTGCTACTCTTGCTTTTTTCTGAGGTGCTGGAGCATGTAGTATTGTTTTCCATACTTTGACTTTGAGTCTATGAATATCCTTTTGAATCAAGTGTGTTTCTTGTATACAGCACATTGTTGGATTTTGTTTCCTAATCCACTGTGCCAGTGGTGAATTGAGTCGGTTTACATCGATTTTTATAATTGAAATGTGCTGACTTATGTTTGTCATGATATTTACCAGGTGTTGTTTACTCCTTTGTAACCTGTATTTAATTGTCTGTCCTTTTTAGTGGGTTCCTTCCATTCTCATTCGTGGAGTTTTGGTCATCGTGGTCTCTCACTAGAACATCTTTCAGCAGCCTGTTAAGGAATGGCTTTGTCATCATGAAATTCTTTAGTTGTTCTTTGTCGTGGAAGTATTTCACTTCTCCATCAAGAAAGAGATGGAGAGTTTTGCAAGTTATAATAGTCTGGGCTGGAATTTGTTTTCATGTAGGACTTGAAGAACTCTGCTCCATGCTCTCCTTGCTTTCATGGTTTGTATAGAGAAGTCAGCTCTAATTCTGATGGGTTTTCCTTTGAATGTGAGCTCCTTCTTCTCTGTAGCAGCTTTCAGTATATTATTTTTGTGTTGCACTTCTGGGATCTTGACTATCATATGTCTCGGTGTGTTTTTACTTGAGTTGAAGTTATTTGGTGTTCTGTATACTTCTGTGACCTGAATGTTGGATTGTTTCCTCATATTTGGGAAGTTTTCTGAGATTACTTCTCCTCAAATTCTTTTTATGTTATTTGTAGTGACTCTTTCATTCTCGGAGTACCAATTAATCTCACATTGTTCATCCTGGCGTCATTTTGCAGATGTTGGATTATTTTTTCTTGCATCCTCATTGTTTTTAAGAGATCCTTTCTCACGTTTTCACTTGCTGCACCTGCATCTTCAAGATCTAAACTCTGTCTTCACTTTCACTCAAAGGGTTTTGTAGACTTGTGATTGATATTTTTAGTTCTTGTACATCTGTTTGACTCTGTTTCATGCTTTCTATTTCTTTTCTGTATTGCTCATTCAAGGAAGCCATCATATTTCTGATCTCCTCAATGTTTTTATCCATGTGTCTTTAGCGGTAGTTATTAATTCTTTTTCTGAAGAATTGCTTCCAAGTTGGGTTTCCTCTGTGTATTTCTGGACTTGTTTCTGTATTCCAGATGCTATGATTTCAAAGAATTCTTTTTTATCAAAGAATTCTATTTTAATTTCAGAAATTATTTCTGTTTTGAGTTCCTCATGACCTTTCTGCTGTTGTTTGCTTGCTTCTGATGTTGTTAATTCATATGTTTGAGCTGGAATGGTGCTCTCTGCACTTGTTCTTGGTGAGCATTGGTTTTCCCTCTGTTGTTTCTGCATTTGATTCTTTATTTCACATGCTACGTATTCAGATATTTTTTCTTTTATTTCAGGAATTAATACTCCTCTGAGTTCCTCTATACCTTTCTGGTGTTGTTCCTTTGCTTCCATATCTGTTAATTCATTCATTTCAGCTGAGGTAGAGTCCCTTGCACTTCCTGGTGGACTCGAGGCCTGAGATTGCATTTTTCTCCTTGTCTTTGTCATTTTGTATAGCACTGACCTCTGGGGCTCTCACCCACAGGCCGTGCTGTGCTTGGTCTTGGGCAATGGGATGGGACCTCGGACTCCTGGGAACTGTCTCTCTGGTGTGGCAGGCCTGGAGCCCTTACTCACCAGCCTAGCTGCTGAACTCAGTCTTAACCATCCAAAAGAAAATATAAAAATAGAGGTATATAAAGTAAAGTCATATTAATATAATGAGCTGTGTATGGCTGAAGTCAACAACTTCTGTGGATTACCAGCTTCTATTGTGGACTGCTGATCTGTGTTGATTGATTTATTTAAAAAAAAAAAATATATATATATATATAGTTATCCCATGCTTTGAAATCTGTGACGTATGTATTGTTGTACGTTATCCTATTTATGTCATTTTTCTCTTTGTTCTTGCTTCTATTTTTCACTCTTCCACTTAAAATACAAATAAATAAATTAAAAAAAATAATTATATTACCTCCTCTTAATGCTTGAAATACCATATAATAAAAAGGCACCAGAGTTGAAAAAACAAGAGAAGGGTGATGGTGAATGAAGGCAGGAGAGAGGAAAAGGAATGATTGCGGACTGTCCTGCTATAATGCTGTATATAGTCAGATTTCTAAACTTATGTGTAAACATATATACTTGTTTTTTCATATTTCAAAATACATTTAAATTTTTATGTTATATTTTGCAATGACTTAAAGTTTAATGCATCAATACTTGATGAAAAATACCTGTTCCATGTTAAGCCTAATATGTTTGATATGCAGATAGATAGTGAGGTTAAACTTAACAGCATAGAATGTACATTAATGACAATAAGCTTCGAAGTGTTAACAGCCTAAGTTTGCAGACCAAAAACTAAAGAAAAAGGAGGGCCACAAGCAAAGCCAACATTTTGGCCCTAGCTTTTCAAGGTCATTAAGACTCAGGACATAGGAGAACCTGTAGTGTAACATCATCCAACTCAGTTGTGTCCCAAATTTTCTGATCAAGGAGATTATTGGGCCAAAGAGAAAAGTGATCGAGGATGTAGAGTGTGCCTAAGGAGAATCACATGGAGAGAAAACATTCTCTTAGGTTTTCACAGAAAGCAAACTGGTCAAGCAATGACCATGACTCATCCACATGGCTGACTCAGATGAAGGATCTACAAACTGTAGTTTGGTGTCTCAGGAAAAATCCTGAGGGGATTTGACTGAACTTAATCAGATACAAAAGCTACATTTCTCTTTAAATTGGTCTTGCTTTATCTTGATCTTAACCATCCAGCAGAAAATTATTAAACCAAAGTATAAGAAATAAAACCATATTGCTATGCTGAGGTGTAAAGGACTCAAGTCAACAACTTCTGACATTGCGAGACATATGGAAAACCCAATACTATTGGACTATTTGGGAATATTTTGCTGAGTTCACACACCTACAATATTTAATTGACAAAACTAAATAAAAAGGTTATACAAATGAATGACCATTTTGTATCTGTATATTCAAAGTAGTTAAGATAGTTATATAGCTACATTTTCTTAATTCATTGAAAAGAGGGATCTGTTCTAATAGTGTTTGTAAATACAGTATCATGTCCGCATCTTGTACAACAATTAACCACTAGGAAAACAATATACAGTGTATTAATTATTGAAACTATCTTACTAATTTGATTTGAAATTGTCTCATTGCTATTTGTTTCTCAATGAAATTATGAAAAAAAAATTGAAAAGAAAGCTCTTGAAATAATGTCAGCCATCAGTAATTATTTTTCAGTGGAAGAATGAAGAAGAAAGATCTATACAACTTGACTAAAATATTAAGTTGCTATGACCACACAGAACTAACTATTCAGGCCCTGCTAACTTCTTTTTTTATATATTTACTATATTGAGAAACAAATAGCAATAAGACAGTTTCAAATGCATTGCATATTATTGTTTTCATAGTGGTTATTCATAGTACAGGAGGCAGAAATGATATCTTGTCCAAACATTATTAGTACAAGTATTTCTTCTCATTGAATTAAGAGAAAGTAGCTGTATATCTATCCTAACTGTTTTATAAATACATATACAAAATGGTCCTTCATTTGTATCCCTTGTTTTTGCTTAGTTTTGTCAGAGATGGGTATTCCATTGCCATTTAAATACTGTAGTGTGTGAATTCAGAAAAATAATCCAATATAGTCTACTAGTCCATAATAGTGTAAGAGATTGTTGACTTGAGCCTTTTATAGCACAGCATATTAATATGGCTTTACTTTTTATACTTCATTTTTATACTTTTCTACTGGAAGGTTGAGAGCAAGATAAAGCAAACCTATACAACAAGAAATGTAGCTTTTGTATTTGACAAGGTCAGGCAAGTCCCCTCAGGATTTATACTGAAACCCTGTACCATAGTTTGTAGACCTTGTGTCAGTGTCAGCCATGTGGATGAGTCATAGCCATTGCTTGACCAATTTGCTCTCTGTGAAACCCTGAGAGAATGTTCTCTCTCCATGTGACTCTCCTTAGGCACACTCTACATCATTGATCACATTCTTCTGTGGCCCCAAAATCTCCTTGATCAGAAAATGTGGCACATCACTGAGTTACAGGATGTTACAGTGTAGGTTCTCCTATGTCCTGAGTCCTCATTGGCCTGGAAAGGCTTGATAAAGAAATTTTTTTTGATGTCAAGCCCTACTACATTCTTAATAAATAAAATTATACTATAGAGCTAAATAATCTTCACTAGCTAAATATCTATTTTAATGACTATGAACTTCTGGAGGCCTTGTTCTTAAAGATTAAATATTGTACCAGCCAAGGTCAGAGTGCTTCTAAAGAAGTCTATAAACATCGCATACATTCATTTTCATATGCTATTTTTTAATATGGGTTTACTGTAGGCAAAAAGGAAAGAAATTAAAGAATATTATCCATATCTTTCAGAAGATATCTGTCTGGGAAAAATATGTGTTATTTTTCAGTATCAGATTTCATGAATTTTCCCATTGCTGGAACCAAATACATGACACAAACAAATAAAGGAGTAAAATGTTTATTTGACTCAGTGTCAGAGGCTTAGTCTAGGCTGCTGGCTCTGAGGCAGAAACATCACTTTGCAGGTGTATAGTACAGAGAGGATTCTGCATCCCTGATGACCAAGAAGCAGAGCAAGTGGCAATGCCAGGGAGGAAGAGACAAGGGCCAAGTGCAGTGCCAATGTACATGCACCCAGATTCACCCAGAAGTGTAATTCTGCCAATCTTGTTGTCTCCCAGGTCATTCACTTTTAAAAGCCACTCAACTATCATAATATTCATGTTTCAGTCAATATGTTTTGCTCTATACTCCCATTTTATATGGTTCTGCATAAAAATTGAGAGTTTTTCAATCCAAGAGCACTTAGTTCTAAAATTTATCTGTTCTCATTAGCTTGTGACTCTGACATAAAACTACTCACTTTGAACTTAAAAGTAGAGTGAAGTTTCCAACACTCCATCCCTAATATTAATCTTTGCCATGCTATACCAATTTAACATTATAACTGACCTGTGGTTACCCCTCACCCATGGTAGGGGGATGGCTTCTGTGGGTTTGGGTTAAATCTTTGCAGCACAAGCAGAGATTTAAGCCTTACAGGTACTATATTCTTATCTAATTACTCTCTGGGGTTGACTTTTATTAGTGAGTTATCAATTAGTGTACTTTATTCTTCATTCTAATCTCCTTGAGCTGTTTCTGGTACACAAAAGATACAATGTGCAATTAACAGTTAATTTCAGAATGTATTTTCTTCCTAATCTCATCCTCAGAGACAGCCTTTGTTGATTTGATTGCTGGCATTTACACCAAACTCTGAACTCTTGCAATGTCAGATAAAAGATTTTGACATTATCTGTGTGATTCCTGAGAATAAACCAAGGGTATTCTTTTGCTATAGAGCACAACCTTACTTTCTTGAGAGTCTATCCCATGACAATATATTTGTTTCCAGGGTGGGAAAAAAAAATCTTTAAGTATCCATGTTTTAGGGAAGAATGACTAATATTATCAATTTCCTACTAAGACATTTGCTTTTGTCTAAAATCTTTCCTTTAGATTCTTTTAAGTTTTTGTAATTTCTCAGCATATACATTCAATTATTTATGCCATTTTTAGTTATCTATCTTTTCCTTCATACCATAAAAATGAATTGACTTAAAACTTGATGTGATACAAGTGTGTACAATGTGAGCATCCTATTCTAAACTGTTTAGGGAAAGGTTTTGTATTTTAAGAACAAAGTGTCCATGTGGCTGAGTGGAAAGTTATTAGGAAGATTAGGGCAGGTTTAGGGTAGAAAGGAATGAGTGTGATCTCTGGATGAGTACAAGTCCAGGATAGTGTTATGAGATTAAATACCTATATCAGGTTTAGTAATTAGTAGTAAATATTATGTCGGCTTTTAGTGCTATGGTCATCCACTAGGTAAATAATTATTGAATCTGTGATATAATTCAGCTACATAAATACCTGTAAATATAATATCATGTATGCACCTTGTACAATACCAAAACATTATGAAAACTGTTTGCAATGTATTATTTCATCGACTCTGTATGGTTATGGTGTTTTGAAACTGTCTGATTGACATTTGTATTTCAATAAAATAAAAATAAATGGAAAAAAAAAATACAATGTGTAATAAATATAAGCTAGTTGACTCAGAGGCTAACAGTTTTGTGGAGAGAATCTCAGTGTCATGTTTTCTAATATTACTGAAAGAATAGTGAACTCAAAATTTTAGTTGAATGAAGGTATCATCCAACTGAAGATTATTTTTATATGCTGTGCTGTTTTGTGGATGGTGACAAGATCAAATGTAGAGAAATAAGCTGTGGAGATTCCATAAATTCTGAATAAGAGAGACTCCTTTGTGTTAGTGTGATTGAGATAACTGGACACAGGTCTTGAATTTGAACCTAAACAGCAAGTACTCTTTTATTTGCTTACATTCTATTTGGCATGGTTCCTGGTATATGTTGGGTAGATTCCTCTGAAGCTCATGACAAAAGCTAATCCTGTGTCAGTGATCCTATGTTCCTAACCTTACCAAAATGCTGTATAGCCAATCAAAAAAGCATTCACTGCCAATTCATCTTAATACAGCATCTTTCTGTTTGGATGAATCATAGTCCTTGGTCTGCAGAGTTTCAAATCAAACAAATTTCGTTTGCAATGATTTAGCTAATGAAAGACAATTTGAAAATATGACTTAAATTTCAGTTACATTAAATGAATTATAAGAAATTGGCTAAAGCAGAGATTTTGTTGCTGTCTTGTCAGACCACAGATCATTATTTAAATAAAAGAATGATGTCATGATTAGCAACCAGTCCTGTCATTTCTTCCAAGGTCTGTCACTGCTCAGTCAGTGTATATTTGTTATTCAGTTTACAAACAAAAATCTAACACCAGAATTTGTTGCTTCCTGTCTCAGTTACTCTTCTTTCATCGGTGGGGCAAATACCGAACACCCAAAATGCAGGAAGGTTTATTTAGCTAACAGTTAGTGGAGTTTTAGTCTATACTCAGCTGGGTCAGCGGTAGAGTGACATTTGTCACAGACCAACATTTTGTGGCTGGGCAAAGAGCAAGAGAGCAAAAGAAGAGGCAGCCGCTCAGGCAGAGAGATAGCCTGTCTCCCCTCTTCACACTGTCATGCAGGTTACCTGCCCCAGGGTGGGTGCAGCACCCACACCTACAATAATCAATTACAAACTCCAGAACTCACTCTGTGACTGCATGAGGCTTGGGGGGACAAGTAGACACAAACCATAACTCTTCTTTGTCTTCTCTGATAAATTTACGTAACAATGCATAAAGATAGTAAGAAAAATAAAAAAGTACATAGATAAGTAAAAATTCAAAAATACTTGCTTAATAAAGTTGAAAATGAAACAGAGATAAAACTGATAGTGCTGCAAGTAGGATTAGAATTTACATCTAGAAGAAAGTAGACTTTCTTCTGGCAGATGTAACCTCACAGTCTCCAGAGGAGGAAAGTGGAGGCAACTACACAGCAAGAGGTGTGGCTGTGGTGAGGTAGAGGAGGAGGAAGCAGTTAGGTGTGAGTGTGACTGTGCCAGAAATATCAAAGATATTCTGAAGTGGCTGGGGAGATAGCTCAGCGCCCTAAGCACCTGCCTGGCAAATGCAAGGACCTGAGTTCGATCTCCAGTAGTGCATGCCACGCCAGCACCAAGACCAAGTGTGGTGGCAAATGCCTGTAATCCTAGTACTTGGGAGACTGGGACAGGAAGATCACTGTGAGTCTGAATTGCATAGCAGGACCTTCTATCTAATTAATTAATTTTAAAAATATTCTGAGCAGAAAAATCTAAGACAACTTCATCAAGCTTCAATGTGACTTAGTTTCTCATTACTGGGACAAAATACCGAACACAAAGTTAAAGAAAGAAATATTTAGTTTTGCTCATAGTCGGAAGAAATTTTAGTCAAGGCCATAGTCCCCAAGGTAGAGTGGCCTATCAGAGGAGAAAGAGTCCATGGCAGGACAGGCAGGGGGCAGGACAACAGCAGCACTGAGCCTCTCTTTCTCTTTTGTTCCTTTCAGGCTATAAGCTTATTGGTTGGTGCCACTCACACCTTGTAAAGCTGAAAATAACTGAGATTCCCATCTTACTCCTGTTTATTAATCCTATCTATAGAGAGCCCTTCCTGGTCTTAATCCCAGGTCCAGGAAGTTTATATTTTTAATCCCATGGATAAATTTTTCTAATCCTGTCAAATTATTTCCAATTTACTACTTCCATTGTGCAATACAGACACTAAATAATATTTATAATTGTGGGGAGCCAAGGGACCTCAAGTCCAGCTATGGTGATGGCTGTCTGGAGCACAGGCCTTGACCCCAGGGAGGAACCTGGGTTTTATTCAGTCATGAAGGAGGAGTAGCTCCAGGATGAATGACTGAGAATGCAGGAAGTAGATGAGCACTGAAAGCTGGGCTGGGCAGGAAGCCTGCATGTGCTCTGTGATATGCAGAGAGCAATCTGCATTACACAATTGAGATAGCACCTAATGTTTTGGGTTGCAGGGAGTCATAGCCACTAATCTCAAGGTTCGATCCCGGCATGCAGCATGAGGCATTGATTCTTCATCCTATCTTGACCTGGCTCATATTAAAGAGCAGCTGGTGTGTGTTTTCAGGAAATCACACATGCATCTTCAAAGACTGCTCCCAGCACCTCTGGTAGACCAATGCACTGCTGAAAGCCAATTAAAGTGATAAGGAAATGTCCCAGCTAGCTTGGTCCCTATTAATAGATGAAAATATGGTCAGGCACAGCCAACATGAAGACAACAGCTCTTCTTTCAAGGAGAGCCACTCAGGTGGTCTTCCACACTGCTCAGTGTTTTTAATTAGCCTAATTCTGGGCTGGATTTCATAATAGATATATATAAAGAAACTAAAATTATGGGCTGTCCAGATAGCTCAGCAGATTAAAGTGCTTGCTTAGGCAGATGCAGGGACCAGGGTTCGATCCTCACATGCTATGCCAGCCCCACCCTGGGGCGCGCTGAGATGGCCATTGAGACGGTGTGGTGGTGCATGTCCATAATCCCAGCGCTTGGGAGGCTTATCACTACAAGACTGATCAGTGCAGCAAGACCCTGAGACCCAGTGCTAAATACAAAGAAGAAAGAAATAAATTAAAATTATGGTAATGAATCTGTATGCAATTAGAACAGTCTTCACACAGAAGGGGCATCATTTTCCTTTTTCAGTTCCTTCTTTGCAGCTAGTTTTACGGAGCATGCAAACAGCAATTAAAGTGCTTCAGCAAGGTTTCCAGATGCCTTGGCTCGTAATGCCTTGTCACAGTTGTGCTGAAATAGTAAGATATTTATGGATTACAGCAACAAAGTATAGCTGTACTGCCATATATATGTCAACTACAATGTTGACAATTGTTTGTGTAAAAATTTTAAATGCTATTCATAGTCTCAGGTGTAAAATTATAAAATGCTACTTCATTTTCCAAGTAACATTTTAAATTTGTCATACTAAAAGATAGCATAGTCGAATTTGAATATCAATTACAAACAATATAAACAACAAATTTTTAGCTTAAATATGTTTATTGAGATTAAACAATTACAGTAAGGCTTTGAATTTATTTTCACTGAGTTCTAGATTATTTGACTGAACCAGATCTGCATAATGTTCCAATTCTTAGCCATTCTAATTTGAAAACAGGAAAACTTTAGATGGGACATTTGAGGTGACATTTGAGGAGTATAAGATCTTTACTCTTTCATCTCTTTCTCACTATACATTGTATATTATAAGTTGTATGTAGGCTAAATATGTAAATTTTCTTCAAATAGTAAACATTAGCTTTTAAAAGAGTGTCTCATTATATTTTATGTCTCTTTCTCATACTCTGAATCAAGTTAATTAAAAAATATCCTAGGCCGGGTGTGGTGGCGCATGCCTGTAATCCCAGCACTCGGGAGGCTGAGGCAGGAGGATTGTTGTGAGTTCGAGACCAGCCTGAGCTACAAAGTGAGCTTAAAGCCAGCCTGAACTGCATAGCGAGACCCTGTCTCAAAAAGACAAAAAAAAAAAAAAAAAAAAAAAAAAAAA
>PVKA01006564.1:18928-83011 GCA_004027165.1 Ctenomys sociabilis | reverse complement strand
CCAAAATGTTGGCTGGCCTTGTGGCTCTTCTATTTCTTCAACTCTGACTTGGGATCTTAGGTTGTTAACCATCCAGAAGAAAAGCTGATTAGTATCCTGCAGCTTATGCCATTCACTTTGCCTTATCTGACTCAATTGATTTTACTTGTTATACATTTCCTTTTGTATTTCTGCTTTTCGCTTGTTATACTAGGGAGACATTGCAAACTGTTTTCATACTGTTTTGGTATCATACAAAGTGCATACATGATATTATACTTACAGACATTATTACAGCAAATGTCTCTTATCAGTAAATTAAGAGTGTAGCTGTTTACTTATCTTATTTTTTATACCTGAATTATATAAAAAATTCAATAATTATTTTCCTAGTGGATGACCATAGTACTAGAAGCCGACATAATATCCTGTCCAGCCACCATTAGTGCATGTCTTGCCTCTCATCTATCCCAACATACTGTCTATACACACACATCATGATTTTTTCTTTCTATACCCCTTTCTTTGTCTACACCTGTCAAAGGTGGGCACTCCATTGTCATTCAACTAACTTAGGTGCTTGAACTTGACAACACAATCCAACACAGTCCAGTATTCAACAACAGTAGTGAGTTATCCAAAGTTGTCGACCATAGCCATTTACAGCTCAGCCTAATATTATGGCCCCATGATGTGTACTTCATTTTTATACTTTTCTGCTGGATGGTTAAGACCTAGATAGAGCAAGACTTATATACCAACTCATGTACTTTGTGTTTCTTATGTGGTCAGTGAAGCCCCCTCAGGATTTATCTTGTAGTCCTGTACATTATTCTGTAGATCCTTTGTCTGTGTCATCCATGTGGATGAGTCACAGCCAATGCTTGACCAGTTTGCTCTCTGTGAGAGCCTGAGAGAAAGTTTTTTCTCCGTATGACTCTCCCCAGGCACACTGTAGAACTTCAATCTCTTTCATCTGTGGCTCCATAATCTCCTTGTTCAGAAAATTTGGAGCTCAACTGAGTTTCATGATGTTGCAGTACAGGTTCTCCTATGTCCTGAGTCTTCGCTGACCTTAAAGGCTAGAGCCAAAATGTTGGCTGGCCTTGTGGCTCTTCATTTCTCCAACTCTGATTTGTGAACTTAGATTGTTAACCATCCAGAAGAAAAGCTGATTAGTATCTTGCAGCATATGCCATTCAGTTTGCCTTATCTGACTCAACTGATTTTAGTTGTTGTACGTTTCCTTTTGTATTTCTGCTTTTCGCTTGTTATACTAGGGAGACGTGTGTCTGGTTTATTTCACTTATGAGATATTTACACATGTGTGTCTGGTTTATTTCACTTATGAGTGTATGTTCAATAGAGTATCATTTTCTAACTTTTAAAATTAAGATGGGGGCTGGGTAAATGGCTCAGTGGAATAAGCGCTTCCCTGGCAAGCACAAGGGTCTGAGTTCAGTCCCATGTTCTGGCAAAAACAAAAACAAAACAAGACAAAAAATAATAATAAAATTAAGATTAACCTTTTTTTTGTTGTTGTTTAAAAATCATGGCTGCTTCTGTGTGTGGTGATACACACCTATAGTCCCTGCACTCTAGGAGACTGAAACAGGAGAGGAGGCTTGCCTAAGTTCAAAATCAGCCTGAACTATATAGCAAGACCCTACTCAGGAAAAGCAAAATGGTTGGGTTGCATTCTGCCACAGCTACTTACCTTCACATAAAGCACATTTAGAACTCTTTTGCCTTTGTAAATGGTAAATGCTTGACTGCCTTAAATTGAATATTTTCCATGAGGCAACCAACAAACCTGTTTGGTACAAAACGCTAGGTCACGCCTCCACCCCATCAGTAACATACTATATATATCCTTGGTTCTTCCACTTCTCTTTTGTTATAGTTTTTTTCTTTTTAAATTAAACCTTATCTCTCCTGTAGTTTCTTTTGTTGATGTCAAAGCAGTTTCTTCATGAAAAATTGTGTAATGTAGTTTTATTCTTATTTGTTTTTTAATGCATTTACTACAGTGTCTATAGGGTTTACATCATCTCACTACACAAATTGGACTTGTAGTGATCCTTCCTGTTTTTCAGCCTCCCAAGCGCTGGGATTACAGGTGAGTCTCATTTGCTGTCATAGTGCACCCTGTGAGGCCAAGCCGGTATGGCAGGCCGGGGATGGTCCCTGGGTCTGCCCTAAGCAGTTGCTTTAATCTGGTAGCTATCTGGCTGGCCCTGCAGTTTAAAATAAAACTTATCCTTTTAAATTTTTATTTATTTGTTATAGGATCTTGCTACACAATTCAGATTCATAGTGATCCTCTTGTCTTGGTCTCCCCATTGCTGGGATTGCAAGAGTGCACCACCATGCCTGGTTTCTGGGCTGGTAGAGTGTGCCCAAGGTTCCGGGGGCAACGTAGCATATGGTACTGGGGATCAAACTCAGGTCTTTGTGCTTGCCAGGCAGGCGCTTAGACTACTGAGCTGTCTCCTTAGCCTCAAAAATGTTTCTCTCCTGAGTAAATTATTTCCTGTTGAGAACATTAGTCTTATAGCTTACCAAAATGTAGGATATATATTCATTTTTCCATATTCTTGTATAAACTTATTTAACTATATAAATTTTATTCTAGAATTAGCAGAATAAGGTGTGCCAACATCGTACCATTGTTTATAGCTTTTTCCTCTATTCCTCCTCTCTTATTTATTTATTGTGTACAGGCCCTCACTATATGATTCAGGCTAGCCTTGAACCCACAGTGATATCCTTCTCAGCTTCATAAGTGCTACTTTTTCTCTTATTTCTTGTGTCATCTATTTCACTGTTTTTTGACATTTCCACAAAAATGCGTATTCTAAGACCATGTTTTCTTGTTGTATTTCACTGAACAAGATGGAAACTTTCTCAGTTTGTAGAATTTTGTTCTGTTTTGTGTGTGTGTGTGTGTGTGTGTGTGTGTGTGTGTGTGTGTGTGTGTCTTTAATTCTGGAGGCATGATCTCCTTATACAGTTCATACTGGCCTTAGCCTCACACTCAAGAGTCCCCTTCCCTTAGCCTTCTGAGTGTTGGATTTACAGGCATCCACCACCATATCTGGCTTTGTTTTATAACATCCTAAGCATCATAAACAATAGGAGATGTAAGTCCTTTGTTTCATTACTCAAAAGAATTTAGCAAATATTTAGACATAGTACTAGAATGCTTAATTTACTTTATATCATATGTGACTATTTGAACTGGTAGTCGCAATGAAGATATAAATATTATTCTGTCTATTAAAGATAAATATCCATTAAGGGATGGGCAGATAGCAGGATTAAAGTGCCTGCAAGCAGACACACGGCCCAGGGGTTCAATCCCTGAGCCTGCTGTGCTGGCCCCGCCCCTGGGGTGTGCTGAGATGGCAGTTGAGACTGGGTGTGGTGGCGTGTGCCTGTAATCCCAGCTCTTGGGAGACTGTAAACAGGCAGATCACTAGAGTCCAATCTAGTAGCGAGTCCATGAACACTCTGTAGACCCTTCCCCAGAATACAAAAAAAAAAAAAGATAAACATCCATTATACTAAGTATATGTGTGTCCTGATAACAAGATTTGATAAAGATTAAATAAGTCATAATTTCTAATATACTCAGTGAACCATCATTCATACCTCCCAGGACACAAGTCACCTTTATTTTAAAGATCATTGTACAGTTTTATTAAATTAACTGCTGTTAATAATGAGTTGATCGTATTAAGTTTTATTTCATGCTATATAATCTTACACCATTCTAAAATCAAAGCACTTGGGACATTTTGACTCTCTTATTATTTGGAAAATAATGTTTGGAAAAGTAGATAAATTTCACCAAAATGAGACCTAATAAAAACTATTCTTCATTACAAATGAGGTATAAGTCCTTTATTTCATTACTCAAAAGAATTTAACAAATACTTAGACCTAGTACCAGGATGCTTAATGTACTTTATTTTCAGAAGCCTGAATTTGGCTTTTTGAATAATTCTTTCAGAAATTACTCAAGATGAATTTTTAAAAAACCTCATTAATGTTTAATAATTTGTTGTTATTTGATAGACTAGAAATATTTTCACATTTATACCAAGCATTTGTGTACAATATAAAACATTTCCCACGACCCTTGCCCTTTACATTTCTGGTCTCTCCTTCTGCTTTCTCTACCAATCACTGTGTTGTTTCACCACAGGTAAGTTTTGCCTGTCCAGTAACTTTCTATTAATTGAATCCTACAGATGTATGATTTTTGTCTCTAGCTTCTTGCCTCAGCATATTTTTAGATTTACTATTTGTCATTGGGTGTTTCAATAATGTCCTCCTTTTAAAAATTATTGGAGCCAAGGAGTGGCATAGAGCCTTCCTGGCAAGCATGAGGTTATAAATTTGAGTCCCAATAAAAAAATTGTATTGAGGGGTTGGAGGGTAAGTGAAGGGGGAAAAAGCATTTATATTATATACAGGTACAAATTTTCTATGATGAATTTGATTGTGTATATCTAAAATGTACCAATAAAATCTGATTGGAAGAAAAGTACCTATTGAACAATATATATGTTAAGAAAAGTTTGCATATCATGTTAAGTGCATACTTTTTCAATTTCTGTATAATCTGTATACAGACAAAAAAAAAAAGAAAGTCACTAGTGTGTCAAGATCCTCACCTCTATGTGCTGTGCACACAAAATCAGCTTCTCTGTATCCTTGCACCCTCATAGATAAACACTATATTGACTTAAAATTCTAACTCTGCCGCCCTAAACTATAAAGTTTAGGGCCGGCAGTATATAGCTCAGCGGACTAAGTGCTTACTTAGGTAAGTGCAGTGGCCAGGTTTCAATTCCTGGTTCCACATGCCGTGCCGGGCCCCCCCACTTCAGGTGCTCTGAGCCAGCTATGGAGTCCGGGCGAGGTAGCGCGCGCCTGTAATCCCAGCACTAGGGTGGCCAAAAGCAGGAGGATCACTATGAATGTGGGCTTGCATTTATACAAAAAAAAAAAAAGGGAAAAAAAAACCTTTTGGCTTTATTTCTTTATGCACTACTTTTTTAAAATTAGTACTTCAATTATAGCATCTATATATTTTTATATAAAAAGCTGTATGAATGTGTATAACTTGTAAGTTTTCATCCACACATGTAACAATTCCTGCAACAAAATAAATCACCTACTGAAGTTTCCCTATACCTCTTTGTCTTTGTAGTTTATGGCAGTCTTCATTCCATTGGCTATAAATTAGTTTGCATTTTCCAGAACTTTTGTAAATGGAATTATATACTGTTCTTTCATGCCCAGTGGGAAATACCTGTTTCGGTTTGGCTTGTTTTTATGTGGAATAACGATTTTTAAATTCTTCCATATTGCTTAGATTAGTTCTATTCTATGGCTGGTATTCTACTGGTATTCCATTACTTATTGTGCTGGATTATAGTACAGGCTTATTTTTAACTTTTTAAGCAGTGAGCAGACTTCCAAAGTTACCATGTCATCTATCCAAGAGCATTATGTGGTACTTATTGCTGCACATCCCAATACTTGTCAATCTTGCTCATTCTAGCCACTGTAAAGGGTAGCTAGTGGCATCACTTTGGCTTTAATTTGGATTTCTTTAATTAATATTGTTGTAAAATTAGCCATTTGGGAAGTAACTGTAGAAGTTTACTGTTTATTTAAAAAAATAATTTGCAACTGTTTATTAAGTTTTAATAATTCTTTATGTAGTCTAGATACAAATCCTTTATGTATATTTAAATGGTCTTCCCCTTCCTCTTCCTGGTACTGGGAATGAACCCAGGGCTTCAACTTTCTAATATTAACTCTTGCATTTCTAATCCATGATTCATTCTGAATTAATCTTTGTTTATTGGCTAATGTGAACATTGAGGGCCACTCATACATATTTCCAAACAACCAGGTATATTTTTTCAATGTAATTATATTTGTCTCACATAGCTTTGGAAATGGAAATACTTTCCTTGTTACCTGCTTTGAATTTAACATTTTTGTTGAAAAATCATTTTATTGTATAAGCATGAATCTGTTGAACTCTCCAGTGTTACATTGATGTTACATAATTCCCTATCATTTTGCCAGTACTACTTTGTTATGAATATAGCCTAACAGTGAGTTGGATTTGGCCTTATAGTGAGGCAGTCAGTTCTGTAATCTTTTCAAGATTGTTTTCGCTATTCCAAGCCGTTTGGTTTTCATATAAATTTAGAATCACCTTGTTAGTTCTTCCCTCCCTCACTCCCTTTCTCCTTTCCTGTGCACATGTACATGTGTGTATGGGGCGTGCTAAAGCAATCACTGTACTACTGAGCTGTACTCCAGCCCTTACCTTATCAACTTCTGCTTTGAAAATGTTTGCCTGATTGGTTATAATTATTATCAGCTAGGCAGTTCCATTTCGGGAGAACTAACAATAAATTGCATCTTCTAATTTATTTATACGGTGTATTTACATGCTTAATTACTCTCAGCAGTGATATATATATTGTATGTATCATTGCTGAGAGCAATTAAGCATGTATATATATACATGTATATATATATTAAGCATATATATTAATAATGCTATGTGAACATTACATACTGTTCTATTATTTCTTTTGGGGGGCTGGGGACCTCATTTGTCAGACAGGTGGTGTGCCACTGAGATAAATTCTCAGCCACTCTGTTACTTATAGCCAAATTTTAAAAAAAAATTCTTTCCACATGCATTATTTCCATGATATAAATTAAGATTTGATAGGAAAATTTCCATGTAACATCTGATGATAAAGGAAACATCCATTCTGATGTCACTACTAGAAATAGAGGTAACTAGAATAGTTATCTTTAGAACTGTAAAGCTAGAAGTTTAAAGATGTGTAGTTACTGGAACAATTTACCTTGATTGTACATATTGTTAAGAGTGTCTTTATTAACATAATCTTATTTTCAGTCAGAAGTAAAGTAATTGTACCAGTTTAATTTGGCATGTTTTTACCAGAGAAGTTTTATGCTTGCCTGTTATAGTTTGCTACTTATTTTTCTTTCTTTCACTAATAATATTAATGGAAATATACAATACAGGAAATACATTAAAAAAAATAGCTGAATACAGTGATTAATACCTGTAATCCCAGCAATTCAGGAAGCTAAGGCCAAGAGGATCATAATTGAGGTCAGCCTGGCCAATTTAGGTAGAGCCTATGTTTAAAAAACAACAACAACAACAAAGTTTTAAACGGCTAGGGAGTATAGCTCAGAGGCAGTGCTTACCTAGCAAATTTGCAGCCTTGGGAATGACCACTGTTAAATTTTTGGTATATTTTCTCATTTTTTTTTCTTTTGTGAGACAGGGTCTCACTATGCAGTTCAGGCCGGCCTTAAGCTCACTTTGTAGCTCAAGCTGGTCTCGAACTCACAACAATCCTCCTGCCTCAGCCTCCCAATATTTTCTCATTTCTGTAGCTCATTTTTAGGGCACACATTTTCTGCTGCCTTTGTTTTTTTTGTAGTTAAACTCAGGATCTTGCACTTGCCATGCAAGTGCTTGTGCTGCTGAGCTATCTCCCTGGTCCTTTCTGCTGCTTTTCTTTGACTTTGCTGCACATATTTGTATAAAGTCATGTTTATGTCTAGGATTTTTAAAAAATTATTCTTAACCAAAGAGGTAAAAGAATTCTACAGTGAAAAAGATGCTAGAAAATGCAGATTGCCAGTGTTCATAGGTTAGCAGAAATAATATTGTAAAAGTGGCCATGTTACCAAAACAACCTACAGAGTCAATGCAATCCCATTAAAAAACACTGATGACTTTGTTTTTGTTTTTGTTTTGTTTTGTTGAGACAGGGGCTCACTATGTAATATAGGCTGGCCTTGAACTCACTTATGTAGCCCAGGCTGGCCTTGAACTCATGGCAGCCTCTTGAGTGCTGAGGTTAACAGGTACATGTTATCATTCCTGACACCAGTGACAGTCTTAGCAGAACTAGTAAAAGCAACCATCCTAAAGTTCTAAATAAGCCAGAACAGCAGCATCACCATACTAAATTTTTTTTTTTTTTTTTTTTTGTAACAGGAGTTGAACTCAGGACCTTATACTTGCCAGACAGGTGCTGTGCTGCTGAGCAATATCACTACCCCCCCCATTTGAAATTGTACTACAGAATCATAGTTTAAAAAAAAAAAATAACATGGTTACTAGCACAGTGGAATACAGTAGAGGGCACAGAAGCCAAAACAACTACAGCCATCTGATTATTCCAACGGGCCAAAAACAAATTGAAGAAAAGAGACTTTTCTACAAATGGTGCTAGAAAAAGTAGACATCCATATGTGGCAGACTAAAACTAGATCTGTCTTACTCTGTACAAATATCAATTCAGAGTGGACCAGACGGAGACTTTGAACCTGCTAGAACAGTTACTTCTTCTTTTTTTTTTTTTTGGCGGAACTAGGGATTGAACTCAGACTCTTGTGCTTACTAGGCAAGCACTTATTCTACTGGCCCTGAACCTGCTAGAATAAAACATAGAGGAAGCACTTGAAGCTGTATGCACAGGCAAAAACTTTTTGAATCGAATAGCAGTAGCACAAGAAATAATAGCAGGAATCAATAAATGAGAGTACATCAAACTAAAGTTTCTGCACAGCAAGAGAATCGATCAACAGGATTAATATCTAATGTATGTAAAAAACTCAACACCAAAATAGCAAATAATCAGTGGGCAAATGAATGAACAAACTCTTCTCAAAAGAAATATAAATGACCACTCTGTGAATATCAAAACTACATTGAGATTTTGTCTCACTCCACTCAGAATGTCTATCATTAAGAATAAAAAACATTGCTCTTCACTTGTGGAGAAAATTCATGTAACCATATAGAAATAAATATGGAGATTTCCTTAAAAATAGAGCTACGTGGCTAGCCACATACCACTCTTTGGTATATAGCCAACAGAATTAAGCTGTAGGTGTACCTACATATCCGTGCTCGTGCACAATTCACAATAGCCAAGATATGGAACCAGCCTAGGTGTCTGTCAGTAGATGAATAAATTGTGTATATATGCACAATTGTGTAAGCTTTAAAACAAAAATTGATGTACAAATATTAGTAAAACTAGAGATGATCATGTTAAATAGAGAATAAACCTTTTTATTTTTTTGGCTAGCTCAGCCCACCCTGAGAGGGCAGGGTTGTTGCTGCATGTAGTGCCAGGGATCGAACTGCGGTCCCCTACACCTGCCTAAGCTTGCCTAAGCAGGCACTTTAAACCACTGAGCTATGTCATTGGCCCAAATATAACAAACCAGACTCAGACAAAATCATGTTTTCTGAAAATATGTGGAGTCTTAAAAAGACATAACCGTAGAAGAGAGACTATTCAACAAGAAATGGGGTAATTGAATGTGATTTGATAAAAATACATGTCTATTTGAAAATGCCACATTATAGCACAATATTTTATGAAATTAATAGTTGCTGATGTATTTAAATTTTTTAAATAGTTGAAATTCATAGTTTTTAAAATAATTTGAATTAAAGTATTGTTGATTCACCGGAGTTAAGTGTTTGCTTTAAAGAAATGCTAGAATTGCCTGATTTCTGTGTTGTAACATCTGTGGAGATACTTGAGATTAGTTAGCTAACAAACCTGTTACTTTTTCTCTCATGTGAGCTTTTTGAGGGCACATATTTAATTTTTGTTAATCAATGTGTAAGTAAAAATATCCAGTCATGGGCAGGCTTTGTAAATGAGTTTTAAATTAGTCTTTTTGCAGTTGATTTTTGAAAAACTTCCATTAGTTATCTAACAAAATGCTAATGATGTAATAGTAGAAATTATTTACTCTGACAGTGCTGACTGTATTGTTCCTACTTCATTTTTTTAACTTCTGTGTGTATAATGAAAAACATTTTAGAATTCAAGTATTATAACATGTAGTTCATTAATTTTTAAACAGTATGACAGTTTTTTCTTTTTTTTTAATTAAAGACAATTTTCTAGTGCAAAATTAAGAAGGTACAAAGATAATCCTGTGTATCTTTTATCCACACAGGCATAGCCCTCCCCTATCTCCAGTATCTTGACCAGAGTGGTATGTTTGGTACAGTGGTAGGGAACCTGTATTGACCTCTCATAATCAACCCAGAGTCCATTATTTACATTAGGCTTTATTGTTTATTTGTACATTTTTTTGGTGTTATCTGAGTGTCATATATAATTATTCTCACTACTAAAAATCTTTTGTGCTTCTCATACTAATCCTCCCCTACTCTCAAAGCCCCTGCAGCTACTGATCTTTTTACTGTCTTCATGGTTTTTTCTTTTTCCAGAATGTCACAGTACATAGCTTTTTTTAGATTGGCTTCTTTCACTTAGAAATATATATTTAAGTTTTTTCCTTGGTCTGGTAGATCTTTTTATGGTTTGGTAGCTGCTCATGCTCGCTTTCTCTGTCTCATGCGTGTGCTCTCTCGCTCTTGCTCTAATATTTCAGGGTCTGGATGTACTGTATTGTAGTTTATCCATTCACTTAGTGAATGATACTGTAGTTACTCCCAAATTTTGGTTATTATGATAAAACTGCTATAAACCTTCATGTGAATTTTTGTGTAGATGTTTTCAATTCATTTGAGTAAATACCAAGGAGTGCCTGTTACTAAGTTGTGTGGTTAGTATTTAGTTCTGTAAGACAATGCCAACCTGTCTTACAAAGTGGCTATAAAGTTCTGCATTTATACAAGTGGTGAATAAAAATTCCTATTCCACATCCTCATGAGGTCAGTATTTTGGATTTGGGCCATTTTGTTTCCTTTTTTCCTACCCCTGGTAGTGGGGATTGAACTTGGGAACTTGTGCTTGCCAGGCAGGCACTTATGCCACTGAGCTATATCCTCAGCCCTAATTTGGGCCATTTTAATAAGTAGTATTTCATTGCCATCTTAATTTGTATTTTCTTGGTGGCATATGATGTGAAACTTTTATTGTGATGGCTAAGATCTTTGGTCCATTTTGTTCGTTAATGTTCAGTTTTAAGAGTTTTGTAAACTTGGGGTGGGTGATACCAGGAATCAAACTCAGGACCTTGTGCTTGCCAGGCAGGTATTGTGTGGCTGAGCTATATCCATGGTCCCAGATAATAACATCTTCTATTACATGTGTCTTCTGCAGACTTTTTAAATAAGGCTTATTGAATTCATTTGGCTCTGTCTTCCCTAGGATATTCAGCTTATTCTGTATTCTTTACAGGACCATGCTTTGTCTCTGGGATATCATCTTTAATATCATCCAGATTTCTCCTATGTTACCTGATAGGAGTTTCATATTTTGCATTTTACATTTAGGTCTTGATTCATTTAAACGTTTTTGCAATGAACAAGGTTTGTGTCTAAATTTTTTTCCCCTTGTGTGTTGGCGATCATTTGTCAAAAAGACTCTTTTTGCTCCATTACATTGCCATTATTTGTTTATGAATGATCTGTTGACTAAATGCATTGATCTATTTCTAGGCCTCTGTTTCACTGATCATTTTGTATGGTCTTTCACCATTACTACACTATTACTATTGCTTTATGCTTTATAAGAAGTCCTGAACAGTATCAGTCTTCCAACTTTATTCATTATAAACCAATTGTATGTCTTTTGCCACTCCATCTAAACTTTAGAATCATATTGTTGATATCCATAACATATTATTTCTCCTTAAGTTATTTGGGATTGCCCTGACTAAATCAAATTAAGAAAGGACCTCTAATATTGAGTTCTCCTATTCACAAACACAAAATGTCTTTTTTTAGTTCTTTGATTTCTTCCATCAGTGTGTTGTAGTTTTCCTATATAACATTTTAATGCTAGATTTTATTTACTTATTTTTGCAGTACTGGGGTTGATTCTAGAGTCTTCACTTGAGTTGCATCTCTAGCCATTTCTTTTTATTTTGAAACAAGGTCTTGCTAAATTATTGGCAATGGGTTCAAACTTGGAATACTATCTGAGCCTCCAAGAGTGGTGGGATTACAGGCATGCATCACCTTATCCAACCATATGAATATTTCATTCATTTAGAGGAGCACTAATTTAAATGATACTATGTTTTACATTTCAAAATCCATTTGTTTATTAATGGTATATTAGAAAGTGATCAACTTTTTGCATATTAACTTTGTATCCTGATTGTTGTGTTGTATGAGTGCATATGTGTATGTGTGTGTGCTTATTTCCGATTTTCTACCTAGATGATAATGTTATCTGTAAACAAAAATTGGTGTGTATTTCTTTGTTATCCATGTATATACCTTTTTTTTAAAAAAAATGTATTTAGCACAGAATCTACAGGGTCTCACTACGTAGATTGGGCTGCTAGTGATTCTCCTGTTTTCAGCCCACCAGCTGTTGGGATAACAGGCACACACCAACACGCCCAGTCTCAATTGCAATCTCAGCGCACCCCAGGGGCAGGGCTGGCACAGCATGCTAGGGGGAGCCTCAGCCACTGCGTTCTGCTTTAGTCTGCTGAGCTATCTGGGTGGCCCTTATATACCTTTTATTTCCTTTTTTTGTTTGTTTGTTTTTATTGGATGTGCTGTTAATGTGATGTTAACAAAATGAGTGGAGACAGAGGATATCCTTGTCTCATTCCTCATCTTTGTAGGAAAACATCAGATTTTCTTGTTATTAAAATTTTTATCATAAATTGATACTAGTTTGTCATTCTTTTCCTGCATTTGTTGATATGTGCTATTTCTTTATTAGAGAAATCTGTTAAGGGCCAGCCAGATAGCTCAGTGGATTAAAGTGCCTGTGTAGGCAGGCACAGGGACCAGGTTTCCATCCCCAGTATGCTGTGCTGACCCTGCCCCCAGGGTGTGCTGAGAGGGTGATTGAGACTGGGTGTGGTGGCTCTCCCCGGTAATCCCAGCCCACTTGGGAGACTGAAAACAGGAGGATCACAAGTCCCATATGTGTAGAGAGATCCTGTAGACCCTGTACTAAATACATAAAAAAACAAATATATTAATGTAATGTAATCTATTAAAAGGTGCAATTTTTCAAGTGTCAGTATCAGACTTGGGATCATGGTCCATGATTCTTTTCTTACATAGTTGAATTCATTGTTGGATTTAATTTGTCAATACTGTGATAGGAATTTTTGGCCCGTTTACAAAGAGTTTCAATCTATGCTAATTTTTTTATAATGGTTTATTTGGGATTAGAGCAATATTTACACTCTTCTGCTGAGCCATTTCCCCAGTCCTTAGTTGAATCTTGTTTGTAGTTCATTGTGGAAACTATAGCCCTTATTTGAATCTTATTTTGCTTCGTTTTGCCAGTCTCTTGTTCTTTAATGGGTACATTTGAATCATTGACCTTCAAAGTGATTATTAATATTTATTTTTGATAACTACCATATTTGTTACTGTTTGCTATTTGTTGTCCTTTTCTTTGTTCCTATTTTTGTCTGCCACTGTTTTTTGCTTTTTCTTCTCTGTGAGCATTTTTGGTTCTTAGTAATAACAGTTACACATCTTTTTGTACTTTAGTAGTTGACCTGTAGTTATAATATACATTTATAACTTATCCAGTTTCACTTTTCAATTAACACTACTTTAGGGTTGTGATGAGTAATAATTATATCCCTTGCTGTCATTTTATCTTCTATAAACATATAACATATGCATAAGCATATAGTCATTGTTGTTCTTACTATTTTGAATAATTATTAAATAAAAATAAGAAAAGTAATTCTTTGTACCTTCACTTATCAATCTTTGATGCTCTTCCTTTCTTCTCCTTTATTTCATGTTCCTCTTCTAGGATGAATTTTAACATTTCTTTCAAGACAAGACTACTTGAGATGGCTCAGCAATCTTAAGTGCCTGACTGGCAAGTACAAGGACCCGTGTTCAATCCCTGTTACCACATGCCATGCCCACCCTGGAACCCCACATGCGCCATGCTGGCCACCGAGTCCAAGCTGTGTAGCAAGACCCTGTACCTAAATAAATAAATAAAATATTTTTAAGGGCGGGTGGCAGTGGCGAGATAAGCACAGCAAACTAATCATGTACTTTAGCAAGTGCAGGGACCAAGGTTTGATTCCCGGTCCTACATGTGGTGCTGGCCCTGCCTCTGGGGCACGCTGAGCCTAGGACAAATCCAGGCATGGTGGCCCATGCCTATAATCTCAGCAGTGGGGGGGCTGAAAACAGGAGGATCACTACAAGTCCAAGCTGTGTAGTGAGACCCTGTACCAAAAACATAAAATGGAGGTGGGGGAGGTAACTACTTTTTAGCACTGAATTGTCTCAGTTTTTGCTTGAGAAGAACTATTGTTCTTCACATTTGCAGTATAATTTTTCAGAGTGCAGAAATTACTGTTCTCTTTCTCAATACTTTAAATATTTCCACTCAATTCTAGCTTATAATTCTCAGGGAAACCAAGGTATGATTCTTAACTTGGTTTTAATAGATAAGTTCTTAGAATTCTTCAGTGTTTGAGTTGAGATTTCAACTCAGTAATCGAATAACTGGAGCACACCAGGTCTTAACAAAATGAAGTCTGTTTTCCTCCATCAGTAATGTTTTTTGAAACAATGATAGGATGGAGGATGCCATTTTAGTCATAAATCCTCACTTAGCCATCTCTGGAATGGCAAAACTAGAATGCTTTGTTTTTTGAATATTATGGATATAAAGTCATCTGAACCCTTTAGCTGTGATCAGAGTGCTAAACTTGACACTGCCATCCTTTATATGGCTAATATATTTGACTATATGTGCTTAGCATATGTCACATGTATATTTATGGAAGTAAGATGAATGACAAGCAAGTTTGGAATCACTAATGTTTTCAGAACCTTTTTTACTTAACATGCCTAACCAGAATGTGTAGTAATGGCTAGACAACATTAGTGATTTCTTTAATGTTGTAAGAATACAACATTAAAGTATTTTGAATCTTGGTGAAACTTGCTTTGACCTTTAGTTTCCTTATTATACAGTAGGATGAAGATAAGATTGCTTACTACTTTTCACACTAGAGTGCTGTACTCTGCTCCCAGAGTGTGTATATATACATGTGCATACAGGATGTGTTGGGGAGTGATTGGAAATACACAGTTACAGAGCAAATATGTGACACTATTTGCCTGAAGCTTTAATTTTACTTGATGGTAAGCAGTTTTAAACACTTTATCTTGTAACTTGTGAAGCAAAATGTGAAATTAGTCTTAGTTTTTAAGATTTTGAATTAAAAATAAACTTTAGTTGTATAACAAGCCCACCTAGGATATTGTCACTTTCTTGGTGGTAATCATCCCTCATGCTTCCTGGACTCCATATTTTGTTATACAGTGAAAGAAATTTTTTCTCATCCCTCTGCCATTTGAGTGATTCAAGAAAATGAACATTCTAAAAACAAAACCAAAAATAAGAAGAAATCCCTAAAAGTATTAATTAGAAGTCATAGCATCCTGAATAAATTTCAGAATCCTGATGAGACTTCATAGATAGATAGCTGTGATCAGAAGTTTGAACTATGGATAAAGTTAATAATTAAATAATAGAACTTCAGGTAATAATGAGTTGAGGATGGGGAGTCCTTGGTATCAACAAGTCTGTCTCCATTTTTGTTTTATTTTAAAATTTATTTGCAGATTAGCTAAAGATTTAAATGATTTAATTAAAGTTCTTCTATTGTAGTTAGTTATAGAATTAGAACAAAAGTTTTAGATATGCTTATTTCTTGTTTAGTCTTCGACTGGAATTTGTGTTAAAATGTTAGGACATGTTCAGCATATGTTGTTTTAACTATCTAGAAAATCTATTCCAGAAATTTCATTGAGATTTAAAAACTTTTTTTTTTTTATCAAAGCAATTATTGGCTGTTAAATTTTACCTGTTTCCATTTATGTCTGATTAAAATAATGAATAATGACCCATTTCTATTGAGTTTCTGACTCCTGGAATAAAACATTAAGATATTAAAAAGCCACGCATGGCACCACATGAATAACTTTGGTGCTCAGGATTTGAGGCAGGAGGATTGCCACTAGTTCAAGGCCAGCCTAAACTCCGTATTAAGACCCTATCCCAAAAAATAAAAACAAAAAGACAGAGAAAGAACTACCAAATGTGGAATTTACTAGTAAAGTGATTCTTTACCATCTTGTGTTTTTATTAAAAATTCTAGCTAATTCTTTTTTAAAAACTTTTAAACAAAGTGGATTTTGCTGTTTCATATATAGGAATTGGGAGTAAGTTCTTTGAGACATACTGACAGACTGTTAATAAAATAGAATGGTGAAACAAAATCAAAGAGGTGGAGGTGGAAAGCAGACTGCAGGCAGAATAGGAGTAAAACATTTGGGAATAAGCCCTTGGAAGAGAAGAATAGAAAATGAAGGAAGTTGAGAGAGGAGATGCATGATGACAGATGTGCTAATGTTTTAATACACTTGTGATTTGAATAGGTTCTTTGTTTAAAACTAAGTTGGGATTGTCAGATGCTTACTAATAATTACACTAGTAATTGTTAGTACAGCTGGTAAATTATCTGTTTTGCCCTTACAGAAATGTTATGCAGAGGCTGGGAGATGGCTCAGTAGTCTGGCAAGTGCAAGGGCCCAAGTTCAACCCTGGTTTCACCACAAAAAAAAGAAAAAGAAAAATGCACAACTAAAATATAATTTAACATAAAAAAAGAAATGTTATGCAGGTATTCTTTTTTTTTGTTTGTTTGTTTTTGGTGGAACCGGGGATTGAACTCAGGCCCTTACACTTGCCAGGGAAGCGCTTATTCTACTGAGCCATCTCCCCGGCCCCTTATGCAGGTAATCTGAAAAACTTTCAGATTATTTCTAAATCCTTCTTATATTAATAGGGGAATTAATTTGAAATGTTGACTTCTTTAAATTGACATTATCTAGAACCAGATAAATTGGTCACTTTTAGTTTGAGTCATATTAAATTAAATGTTATCTTAAAGTTTGAATTTCTCAAACTGGAGATGGGAGAAAAAAACATTGAATCTGATTCTGTGGTAGTTATCCTGGGATGAAAAAGTGAGACCCTTTTCATGTTTCTCTTTCCAGAGCATGCAACCTAGTTGAGCATAGAGGATAAGGCAAGTTCACAAGTAACCATTACATAATACAAAGCTGATTAGCTGTAATTGCCATGGAGAGGTACAAAGTTCTTTGACTTCACAGTGGCATCCAATTCCTATTTAACTAGCACAGCACTTAAACTCTTGGTTTACAAATTCTTGCATGATCTGACCTCTCATACCTCTCTAATCATTACTTTCCACTCCTTGTAGATTAATCTTTGAGGTTTTTGTTTTTAACCCCCGTCATTGTTATGTGTAGAGTTCTTGTTACTTGTATTTCAGTTTAACTATCACTAAAGAGTTCACTATTCATCAAAACTAAAGCAGTTTTTTTATCACTTGCCACAAAATGGCTAAAACTCCCCAATTGTCACTAAGTTCATTGTTTTGTTATTTAATATTTCTGTGATTAGAATGCAAGTTCAATATTAGCAGAACCCTTGTCATATTTACAGTTAGATCCTGACCTTTTAGAATATTGTTTGATATGTAGTATGTGTTTAGTATATATTTGGTCAATAAATGTTAAGTAAAAATGCTTGCTTTGAGCCATTTCTCTGGCTGGTGAAGTTCATTTACCATGTATGATTCTTTCTGTCTTCTAGAAATTAATCAAATCTCTGGTCTGTTCGTACCTTTGGTGTCTTATTTTTCAGTAGTTTCTTTTATAATTTTTTACTATCACAATGGAATTTTAGGAAGTAGAGAAGTACTCTGTCACTCTTTTTTGACTGTTGAGATTTTATAGCAAGGTTGAAAACATGAACAGAGGCCAAGTTGGAAAAGCATGACTTATTTTTGGAGACTGAAGTTGAAATTGTAGATTGAATTCATGACTGAACTCTAAAATCATGTGATGAAGAGTTCATACTCAATTCAGAATGTCATGGGAAATTGTTTTGGGTGTTTAGGCAGAATCTTGTTAGAGTCTTCAAGGAAGATTGGTGTGACAGGCACGGATTAAAGAAGAAAGGTCAGTTAGAAAGTTGCTAGAGTAACCTGCAGGCAGTATAGTGTAGATCTAAACCAAGACAGTGGTCATGAAAACCTGAAAAGGAGGGCACACAGTCAGAAACATAGCTAGCTGAGCCTCCTGTCACTATGGTGGTTAATTGTTCTGAAGTAATTACAATTAGCAGTATGACTTTATTTTGATGGATTCATTGGTAATATTGTGTGGGAGACAATATTGACATGTCTTTTTCAATAATGTTTTTAAATATCCAAGAATTTTACATTTAGGAAATAAATGAAACTGTTGACCCTTGAAAGGTTTGTAAGGTAGGGAATATTTGATCAACTGTAGTACTATCTCAGTGTTGACAAGAGGTCAGGACATGTTAATGAATAATGCAAAATACAAATGTTCTAATCTTTTCTCCTTTGTTCTCCTAGTAACAAAAATATAAAAATAAAAACTTCTTTTTAAAAACAATCTTTAAATCTGTATTTATTTTAAGTCTATTTGGTTAAATACTAGCCTTTGATTTGGAACTGAATTTTTTTTTTCCTGACCCCTTTCTGATGTTAGCCAGCTTTAAAAAAAAATTAGTTGTCATTTGTTTTGTTTTTCATCTAAAGTTTAGAAATGATTGTCTTTTGTCTGTGTAACAATTATCTGAGAGTAATTATTTTCTAAGTTGCTAAGAGCCTTTTTTTTGTATTAAATCAAAATATAGTTATACAATTTACTGAAAAAACTAGGATAAAATCATAAGGAAAGAGAATATATATACATACCATAATAAAAGACAATGCTAGAGAAATGTACCATTGTTTTAATGTCCCTAAACTAAACTACATATTTAATTTGGGTGAAATGTTTTACATTCTGTTTTTTTCTCTGAAGTTTATTTCTGAATTTTAAATGATTTAGTTATTGATGTATTATTTCTTAGACAGACTACAGCTTCTATAGGCAGAAACTTTTTTCATTTTCCCTCTCACTTTCTTCCCTAAATTTACAGAAAAGTTACAAGATTACAGTCCCCAAATTCCACTTTACTCCATTTACCTATTGTTCACATTGTGTCTAATTATCATTCCTTTCTGTTTCTCTCACACAATCACACCCTCACTGCACATAACACACACATGACAAAACGCCTTAATGTGTTTCCTAAGATCAAATATACTCTCTTATATAAGTGCAGTTTCCTGTATAATGGAAAACATAATAGGAAATGTAACACTGATTGACTATGATGTAACCCAAAATCCATAGCCAAATTTCATTTGACCTAGTGCTCTTTCATAACTGTGTTTGTTTGTTGTTCTAATGTATTTGTTTGGTACAGGGTCCCACTATGCGGTTTGGACTTATGGTGACTCTCCTGCTTTCAACCTTAACAGCGCTAGGATTACAGGCCACTATGCCTGGCATGGCCTGCCCTTTTTTTTTCTTTTTCTCCCCTTAAGTCTCAAATATAGACTAGGATCAAGCATTGTCATGTCTTTAACTTTGAATGCCTCTTTAAGTTCCATTTAATATGTAACATTTCCTCAGCTTTCACATTTTTTTTTTAAACTATAGGGCAGTTATTTTGTAGAAGATCTAATTTTTGTGTATATGCTACTGAAGTCAGCAATGTAAAGGTCTCAGTGATTTATTACGATACTATATATGTCCTTTTGTGTGTCATAACAGTCATTTCATTTATTGCAGTTTTGATGACTTGTTTAAGTCAATTTTTCTTATAATTTGTGTAGAGCTGTTTCAAAGTTATATTTTGCCATGTAACTTTAATATCTATTGATGACTTCTGACATGAATTGGGGGATGATATTAGAGATAGAACTCAGGGTCTTTGCATTGAGTTACATCCTTGACTTTATTTTGGGACAGGGTGTCAATAAGTTGCTCAGTTTATGCTTGAATTTGGTTTGCACTCCTTACTCCTCAACCTTTCAGAGTGTTGAAGTTCTATAATGTGTTACCACACCAGACTTCCCTGCCTTGGTTTTAAAAATTACTTTTAAAGATATATTTATAACGAAGTATTTAATTATTATGACTGGTTGAAAATGATTGTTTTTCTTTATCTACATTAATTAGTTGGCATTCTGCAGCAGTGTTTTGTTCAAATCAGTATGGGTTCACAGGTTTTATTTTATTCAGTGAGCTTTAGTTCATTTGTCATAATTTATTTTGATGCTCAAATTGACCCAGATTAGTATCCTAAGGTTCTTTTCTGCGTTTAATGTTCACTTATTATTCTGACACAAGAAAATGTTCTAGGTGCTCAAAAGTCATCTAATTTTTTGTTTGTTTGTTCATTTGGGTTTCTTTCCCTGCTCTGGCCCTGGAATCATTATTCTACAAATCCTCAGTTACTTTTATTTTTGGTAGAACCAGGGATTGAACTCAGGCCCTTGCGCTTGCCAGGCAAGTGCTTATTCTACTGAGCTATCTTTATCATACTACAGTGGACATACCTGGACAGATATATACCTATACATCTGTTTCTCTCCCTCCCTTTACCTCTTTCTGCTTGAAATCTTTGGTTCACTGATAATTCAAAGCCAAATACAAATGGCTGCAGTTCTCTGCCACTCTCTTTCCTCTCAAAATATGAATTTCTTGTAGAATGGCATTTTTGGCAATATATTTGGGTGTCTTGTGTGAGAATAGGCAGAAGTTAAAAAAGTACTGCCTATCTCCCTAGAGAGTGAGCCTTTCTAGAAAGGCTGGACAGTGCATGAATAGTATCAGATATCTACAAAGATAATGGCATATGCAATAGAAAAGTTCTGAAATGTGGAGTTATGTGGGCAGAATGAGTATCTCTGGAAACTGTTATAAAACTCCGTGTGTGTGTGTGTGTGTGTGTGAACTTTTTCTTAAGCCTGTCATCACTAGTTACTACACACTAAGTGATTTATAATATTGAAATTTATTCTCTTTTTCTTTTTTGGCCAGATCAACCCACACTGGGGGCGGGGCTGGCATGGCATGTGGTGCTGGGGATCAAACCAAGGTCTTGCTTGCTTTCCTGAGCTTGCCTAAGCAGGTGCTTTAGACCACTGAGCTATCTCACCAGCCCCTGGAAGTTTATTCTTTTACTGCTATTCAAGTGAAAGTAAAAGCCTGGAATATAAACAATAGAATTTTACTTGTGCTCTTTTTTGTTTCTTTTCACTGTTTTCTAACTGCTGTGTGGCTTCAAATAGTGGTGTATATTATTCAATAGGTAATTACAGGATTGTTTGTTAGAAGTTTTTATTTTTAATTTTCTGAAGAGTCTCCATACTGATTTCCATATTGATTGTACTATTTTATATTGCTATCAACATTGTAGAAGGGTTTTTTTCCCCTGCCTCTTTGCTGGCACTTGTCATTTTCTTTCAGTCCTTGATTATACTTATTCTTACTGGAATAAAATGGAATCTCATTATCAGTTTTATTTACTTTTCTCTAATGGCTTACTATGCTGAACAGTTTTTACATGTACCTGTTGATCATGTGTACTTTTTCTTTTGAGAAATGTCTCTTGATTTCAGTTGTGCCCCCTGCTTTTGATTGGGTCTCTTATTATTTGTGAGGTCCAATTTGTTTTAGTTCTTATATATTCTAGATATTTGTCTTCTGTTAGAGGAGTGTCTGGCAAATTTTTTTCCTCCCCTTTTGTGATCTAGGTTGTCTCTTTGCTCATTTCTTTTGCTGAGTGGAAGTTTTTAAATTACAATCACATTTGGCAATATTTGGTATTGTTTTTGTGTAATTGAGGCTTTCTTCATAAAGTCCCTACTTATGCCTATCACTTCAACAGTTTACTTACTTTGGCTGGAGATACAGGTCAGTGGCACAAGCACCTGCCTGGCAAGCACAAGGTCCTGAGTTCAATTCCTCATACCAAAAAAAAAAAAAAAAAAAAATTACCTATTTTATCGTTCAGCAGATTTAGTGTTTCTGTTTTTATATCTGGGTGTTAGATTCATTTTGAGTTGATTTTAGTACAGGGTTAAAGAATATGGGTCTAGATTCATTCTTTTTCATGTGTATAACCAGTTTTCCCAGCACCATTTGTTAAAGGGCTCTCTTTTCTCCAACATGTGTTTTGGCCCTGTTGTCAAAAATCAGATGACTAAAGGTACGTGAGCTTATTTCTGTATCCTTAAGTCTATTCACTCTGTTAATTGACATAACAACTTGTGTGCTAATACCATGCTTCCCCCTCTTTTCTTTTTTGTAAAATTACTATAGCTTTGTAGTCTAATTTGAAATCTGAAATTATTATCCCTCCTAATATTGCTTTTTTATTTTTTCCCCCTCTTGAAATGCAGTTTCACTATGTGGCCCAGGCTTGCTTTTAACTCAACAGGAATCTTCTTGCCTCTTTCTTCTGGGTGCTGGGATTATAGATGTCCACCACATGCCTAGCTTCTGTTTTGCTCTTTTTGTTCAATGCTTTGGTTATTATAGGTCTCTTCTGCTTTCATATAAATTTTAGGATTTTTTTTTCTAGTTCTGTGATGGATATTGTTGGTGTTTTCAAAGTTGCAGAAAATGGTGACTTTTGGTCTCTTCTGATCAATTTTGGCTTGAAATCTACTTTGTTTGAAAATAGGATAGCTATTCTTGCTTGCTTTCAGGCAAGCTTCTATGGCATCTTGTTGCTTGTAGGGTCTCATTGAGTGCTTAATCTACTTACTCTGTCAACCTTGTCTTCAAGTTCTGATGGTCTCCCCTCAGAGTGGTCATTGAATTGCCCGTACTTTCAATTGAGTTTTTTCATACCCAGATTTCTGATTAATTTTTTTTTTTCAAGGGCTGGCAGTATAGCTCAGCAGACTAAGCTCATGCTTAGGTAAGTGCAGTGGCCAGGGTTCAATTCCTGGTTCCGCATGCCACACCGGTCCTGCCTTCTGGTGCACGGAGCCTGTGATGGAGTCCAGGCGTGGTGGCGTACGCCTGTAATCCCAGCACTAGGGAGGCAGAAAGCAGGAGGATCACTGTGAATTTGGGCTGCATAGTGAGACCCTGTCCAAAAAAAAAAAAAAAAACAACCCTTAATTTTTTTTTCAGAGGTTATTATAGGTCTCTTCTTGGCTTGAAATCCACTTCATAATTCTTTACAAAAGTGTCCATTCATACTTTGTGTTGTCTTCTTTAATTCAACTAGCTTGTTTATATCTTTATGCTCATTAAAACTTTTAATGGGTTTATTAGTGTTTTTTTTTCTATGAGCTCTGACATTTTAACCATTTAGTTTTTGACTTTTTGGCCAGATGCTGCCTCCATTATTTCAGTGTCCATGAGATTAGTTTTTGGGGAATTAAGAGTTTCTAGAGGATTTTGTTGCTTTTGCATGAGCACTAAGCTCTCTGCACCTTTAAAGGGTGGGTGGCAGGTGAGATGCAGTATAGGCTTAGAGCTTAGTGGCTTTGGGTAGGGCAGTAGGAGAGTGCTATCAGTGACACTGATCAGGGTCACATGGCTATAGCTGCTGCACACCCTATGACTCACTTTTCCTGCATCAAGCAGTATTTGACTCTGGGTCCCTATCAGACTATGCCTTTGTTCTTTTTTTTTTTTTTTTACCATAGGGGTTCCTAATTAATTCAGTTACCATCCTTTGAGTGATTTCTTGAATGATTCTCTGGCCCTCACCTTCCTTAGTGTCTTTATTGGTGGGGACCCTGTCCAACAAATAGCATATTTGCTGGGCCCTGTTTTCTCTTGGGGAGAGACCTAGGATAGGTCAGCACTGGGTGGTTTTTTCCCCTCACACCCTTCCATCATAATTTTTCTGCTTTTGAGCCAGCTACCCATGGACAGAACCCTTTGAAGCTTCAGGCCAAATTATCTTCCTCTTCTTCTTCCTCCTCTTCCTCTTCCTCCTCCTCCTCTTCTTCCTCCTCTTCCTCTTCCTCCTCCTCCTCTTCTTCCTCCTCTTCTTCCTCTTCTTCTTCTTCCTCCTCTTCTTCCTCTTCTTCTTCTTCCTCCTCCTCCTCCTCCTCCTCAGATTGCTGGTGTCAAGTATTTTGTCCCAGCAGTATGAATGGTAAATAATACAGACCCCAAATAGAACTTGGGGGGATCTTTTGTTGAGGGCCACTAACTTACATAGGAAAACTAAAGTTATAGAACTACAGCGGCAACTTTAAAAAAAAAAAACTCTGCTTTATAAATTAGGAGCAGAAGAAATCAATATTTACAAATGGGCACACCAAAGATTAGGATCCTTAGAAAAATAGGGTAGTTAATCCTTACAACATAAATATATAGACAAAATCATACTAAGGAGTGGATCATTTAAAATTGGGGAAAAAATCAAATTTTGAAACTTCAAAATTATTAAATTCCTAGTTTTCATTAGGTGAGATGATAATTGACAGCACTTAGTTCATAACAATTAAAGGTGTTATGTTAAAATAGCGTATTTTTAGATCAGGAGAATAATCAATCAAACATAACAGCATTGCCTTATTCTCATGAGTAGTGGCCTACCATCCTCAACAATTCTCAGCCCATTTTACATTGTATTGTGTCCTACTTACTTCATTTTTGTTCTCTGACTTCATCCCTCCTTTTGATGGATCCTCTTCCTCTTTATGCTGCACTAAATATAACTCAGGAGTTTTTGTTGTTTTTTCTTAGTTTCTTTTCTCTGATTAGGTTTCCGTGCACTTGCTTTCATTTTGAATCTTATACAGCTGGGAATACTCTTTGAACATGGGAATCATCATACACAGCCCAGCCCACCCGCTCACACCTTCCCCCCCATCGTTTTGAGACAGGGTGTCTCTGTGCAGTTAAGCTGGCCTAAGAGCTGACTTTGTAGCCTAGGCTGGCCCTGAGCTCACAATGATCCTCCTGCCTCAGCCTCCCAGGTACCAGGATTACAAGTATACATCACCATGCCTGGCTCCTCTTCCTTCCTTCCTTTTTTAAACTACACCCTAATCTTTAGAATATTTATCAGATTCAAGTAGTACAGGAATACTTTCAAAACTCTTTTGTGAGAAAGCTGCTGAAACACAATTAGAAGTGAAGAACTAAAATTTGTGAATGAATGAGAAAAAGCATAGGACTCTTGGTAATTGGGGAAGAGTAATTGAGGTGTATTAATTTTAGGATAATGGTACTGTCTAATTTCTTTATGATTTTGGAGAGTATTATCCATTCTAGCTTGTCCTGCTTTTAAGTATGAAAAGTGTAGAAAATTGCATTGCATATCTTACAAGTCTTCCTAGTAATCTTAAACAAAATAGTTGTTTATACATAATTGTCAAACTTCAGTAGACATAAACAATACTTGTTAAAAATCATTTCAAAATGGATTGTAAAGAAGTGTTCCAAGGCGTTTTAATGCAAGCTATTAGATCATAATGGAGACAACATCATTCTACAGGATAAAGTCCAAACTCTTTGGTGTGGCGTATAGTTTTGCCCTTCTCTTGTTTACTTTTCCATGAGTCTATGCACTTATTCTATAATTCAGAAACAATAACCACTTAAGAGTTCTCAATGTGTCTTCTTTTCTTATGCTTCTGTCCTAGAACTTACTTCTTGAAATACCCTCACCCTTCTCTCTCTTGGACATTCATTCCTTGCATCTCTACTGAAGCCTTAATCCTTTCCTCTCCTCAAATTGAGTTGGAGTATGTTCTCTTAAGATACATTTTAGCTTTTAACAGTTGCATCACTGTTGATTTCCTTCTGTATCTCCTGCTAAGTTCTATATAATTTGAGCAGTCATCGTGTTCATCTCTGTTCCTGTAGCATCAGGTAGAAGTGTTAAGTGATTGGAACTGTTCATACCTTTTTCTAACATTTTGCACACTGAATGTAGCCCCAAAGAAATGTTCTAGAAGCATATTTTCTCCTTGTACTGTGAGAGTTTTACATAGTTTTAAGTGTAGAGTACTTATTTTGTCAAAAGCAATTCTTTTAATTATCAAAAGGACAAAAACAGCCTTGCAACTAAGACATCCCATGTTTGCCATGATATTTTCCTTGCTAGTTGTATGTGACTTTTTAAAGTTGTATATTTTAGGAATTAAATTTCCTTATGTTTAATTACACTTAAGTGTATCTATACTAGCTTTATATAGTTTTTTTATATAATAAATTATAGAGTCACCGTGACCTCTGACCATGTGCCTTTTCTCCCTTTACTTAGGAATCAAGTCACCTTCAGAGAGAACAGAACAGCTGAATGAGACGTAGTAAAATAGAAATTTGAAGGACTTTTTTTTTTTTTTGTCTTTTTGAGACAGGGTCTCACTATGCA
The DNA here is from genome assembly GCA_004027165.1 of Ctenomys sociabilis. NCBI lineage: Eukaryota > Metazoa > Chordata > Mammalia > Rodentia > Ctenomyidae > Ctenomys > Ctenomys sociabilis. The sequence goes on along the minus strand of PVKA01006564.1, from coordinate 56,669 downwards.
GTTCAGGCTGGCCTTAAGCTCATTTTGTAGCTCAGGCTGGTCTCAAACCCACAATAATCCTCCTGCCTCAGCCTCCTGAGTGCTGGGATTACAGGCATGCACCACCACGCCCGGCGTTTGTAGGACCATTTTTGATATAGTTCTGCCTTAGCCTTTCATTTTGAAATGTTACTCTTCCCTGGTGTTTTTGGTCAATCTCATGACAGTCTAACAAACACATTTTCTTCTTTGATCTTTATAATTTGCTTACCTGGAATGTATTTAACCAGATTCTTTTTTATTTTTCATTTTATTTTATTTTTATTTTTTATTCATTTTAATGAGAAAAAAAGATAAAACATCAGTGAAACAGTTTCAAAACAGGATAGTGGCACCAGGGAGATAGATAGCTCAGTAGAATTAAGTGCTTCCCTGGCAAGTGCAAGGGCCTGAGTTCAATCCCCAGTTCTGCCAAAAAAAAAAAAAAAAACAGGATAATATAGTTACAATAATTAATAAATTGTATATTATTATCTTTGTAGCAGTTATTCAGAGGATAAGATGTACGTATGATATCTTGTCTAAATACTATTAGTACAAACCTTTCTTCTCATTGACCTAAGAGAAAGTAGCTGGATATTTATCCTATCTTATATATATATATATTTTTTTTTTTCTGCTACAAAATGGTCCTTTATTTATATCCCCCTTTTTCATTTTGTTTTATCAAAGATTGGTGTTCCATTGCTGTTAGAGCAACTAAAGTTTGCAGATCAAAAATTGGACAGATAAGATAGGCTAAGAAAACAGCCAATATTTTGGCCCTACCACTTCAAGGTCAGTGAGGACTCAGAACATAAGAGAACCTCTGTTGTGACATCTTGTAGCTAAGTGGTGTCCCAAATTTTATCATCAAGGAGATTATGGGGCCACAGAGGAAAGTGATCAATGATGAATAGTGTACCTAAAGAGAGTCACCTAGAGAGAAAAAATTCTCTCTGGCTTTCACAAAAAGCAAGTTGGTCAAGCAATGACCGTGACTCATCCACATGGCTGACACTGACAAAATATCCACAAGGTGCTACACATAGTTCCAGGGTAAATCCAGAGGGGATTTGACTGCCTTATCAGATAGCAAAAGCTACATTGTGGGTTATATAGGTCTTGCTTTAACTTGGTTTTAGCCATCCAGCAGAGAAGTGTAACCACGAGGTATGAAAAGTAACGCTACATTAATATGCTGAGCTGTAAAAGGCTCAATTCAATGACTTCAGACAATTGCCAGTTGAGCTGGTTAACTCACTACTATTATAGATTATTGGACTATAGTGGGTTATTTTGCTGAAGTCAAGTACCTACAACATTTGGACTGGCATCAAGGAAATACAAAAAGAACCTTCAACCAGATTCTTAAGTCCTAATCTTTGCCCAGTTTTTTTGATGATGAATCATCAGTTCCTTCTCACAATGTGGAAATTGAATGGTAAATTAAAATATTTCCTGAAAGGAAAGTTAATAGAGAAAATATACTTAAATAATTAATTTCATGAAAAGTTTTATACAAGGTGGTGTACAAAATGGATAGCTATAGTGATACCTGCTGTGTTCACTATGAGTTTTAGCCTGTGATACTTGAGCAGGATTATTTTGTGTTGGCAAAATGAAACTAACCAACATATAAACAATGGTAGATCATTGTTTTTACTTCGTGAGTAAAACAGATGTAATTAAAATATCAGTTGAGTCATTTCTAGCACTGTTTGACTTTTCCTTAATGAACATGGTTTTGAATTAATCTGCATGTGAAATTAAGCCTTCTCATTAGCTGAGTCTTTACCCTTTTTCAGTTTTTTCAATTGGATCTTTGCTAGGAATCTACTCTTTACCTTCAAGATTAGCATTCCCTCCTCAACCTGCCTATCACTAGTCTTAACAAAATGGTATTAACCTCCTATTCAGTTGTTGATAGGAAATCTGGGAATTATCCTTGATTTGTCTTTATTATTCCCTCCCACCATCCAGTCTTTCATCAGGCTCTTTTGCCTTTATCTTGGAAAAGTATCTTGAATTTGGCCATATTACTTCATTTTATCTCACAGAGATAATATTACACAACAGTTTTAAGAACCTGTGCTTAATTGTCTACATTTAAATCTAGTTGTACAGCCAGTCTTAAGCAAAACTATGTAGCTTTTCTGTTTGTTTGCTTCATTAGTAAATGAGGTTCAGTGTACCTATTTTATCAGATTATTTGTAAAGATTAGGTAAATTAATAAATACTAAATATATAAAATGAATAAATACAGTGGTGCCTCACTTCATGAACATAATTTGTTCTATAATTTTGGAAAAGAAGGCTCTGTTTATGTTTGTGTGGGAAAGATGGCTGTGGTTATGTTTGTCACCCAGTGTAGAGTTTACAAACACAAGCAAAATTTTGATAAATTCCTCTATGTGAGAACCAAATCGTTTGCAAACAAAAGCGTTTGTGAACTGAGGTACCACTGTGCAACACTTATAACATGATATATGGTGCATATTTACTGAATAAGTATTAGTGGGACTGAGGATATAGCTCAGAGGCATAAGCACCTGCCTGGCAATGCAAGGACCTGAGTTTGATCCCTGATACTGCCAAAAAAAAAAAAAAAAAAAAAAAAAGGAAAGAAAGAAGGAAAAGAAAAAACATACGTATTAGCTATCACCATCACCTTCATCTCCATTTAGTAGTTGGGAACCATAAAAAATTTCCTCATTTATATGATGGCCACTGGGTCTTTGTTTTGGGTTTACAAAACCCTTATTATCTGTTCACCACAGAGCAATTAAAATACTATTTTTAAAAAGTATTAAGGCCATTAGATTAAGACCCTACTTTAGGACAAAACAAGTCTTTTTTCCTTTTTGTAACTTTTATTTTCCATAATTGCAAAAATAGATATGAGTCAGTTTCAAAGTGAATTAGTAGAACAGATTCCATAATTAATACGTTGCATATAGTTTTTGTAGTGGTTATTTGTTGTACAAGGTGCAGACATGATATTCTGTTTACGAACACTATTAGAGCAGATGGTTCTATTCACTGAGAACGTAGCTGTATACCTGACTTTTTTAAAAGCTGAATTGTAGTACAGTCTCAATAATTAATACATTTTACATTGTTATCTTCCTAGTGGTTATCCATAGTACAAGAAGCAGACAGGGTATCCTGTCCAAATACTATTAGTGCAAATTTTTCTTTTTGTAGAATTACACAAAAGTACTGCAAATTTATCCTAACTGTACTGTATATACAAATACAGAATGGGCCTTTCTTTGTATCCCCCCTTTTTTTATCTCCTGTCAGAGATGGGTATTCTACTGTTGTCATTCAATTATTATAGGTTCTTGAATTTAGCAAAACAATCCAACACAGTCCGGAGTACACAATAGTACTGGGTTATCTGAAGAAATTGTTGACTAGAGCCATTTGCAGCTCAGCATATTATTATGGCTTTATTCTGTATACCTTGTTTTTATACTTTTCTGCTGGATGGTTAAGACCAAGATAAAGCAAGACCTGTATAACAAAAAATGTAAATTTTGTATCTGATGAGATCAGTCAAATCCCCTAGGATTTATCCTGAAATCCTGTACCTCACTTTGTAGATCCTTTGTCAGTGTCAGCTGTATGGATGAGTCACGGCCAGTGCTTGACTACTTTGCTCTCTGTGAAAGCCTGAGAGAAAGTTTTCTCTCCATGTGACTCTCTTTAGGCACACTATAGATCATCAATAGCATTCTTCTGTGGCCCCATAATCTCCATGATCAGAAAATTTGGGACACAACTAAGTTCCATGATGTTACAGTACAGGTTCTCCTATGTCCTGAGTATTCACCAACCTTGAAAAGCGTGGGCCAAAATGTTGGCTGACTTTGTAGCCCTTCCATTTCCAATTTTTGATCTGCAAACTTAAGAGAAGCCAATTATTACTCTGCAACATATGCAGTTCACTTTACCCTATCTTTTTAAATTCCTTTTAGTTGTTGTTATACCTTTATATGTGTATTTCTTCTTTTGATTTCTTATACTAGGGAGACTATGCGATATTTGCACATGTGGGTCTGGTTTATTTCACTTATGAGTATATGTTTGAGTGGCGTCCACTTAAATATAAATGCTTCAAGTTTATCATTCTTTATAGCTGAGTAATACTCCATTGTATAAAAATGCCACATGTTTTTTCTTCCATTCCTCATGTGTAGGGCGTGTTGGCTGTTTCCAAGATTTGACTATCACAAATTGTGCTGCTACAAACATAGGTACACATGTATCACTATGATACCATGTTTTCAGTTCCTCCGGGAAAATTCCCAGTAGGGGGGATAGCTGGCTTAAAGGAGATTTCCAGTCCTAGTTTTGTGAGGCGTCTCCACACTGATCTCCACAGTGGTTGCACTAGTCTACATTCCCACCAGTAGTAAAGAAGAGTTCCCTTTTCCCCACAACCTCTCCAGCATTTGTTGTTGGGTGATTTCTTTATGATAGCCATTCTTTCTAGAGTGAAATGGCATCTCAGTGTTGTTTTAACTTGCATTTCATGGATGGCTAGTGATGTGGAGCATTTTTTCATATATTTATTCACTTCTTTAATTTCGTCCTCTGAAAAGTGTGTGTTCATCTCAGCTGCCCGTTTCTGGATTGGGTCTTTGAATTTGAAAGCCCTAATGTATCTTAGTTCTTTATAAATTCTAGAGAGCAGACCTTTGAGTGCTTATTAGTTGATTGTCTTTTAACTTTGTTGATAATTTCTTTTGACGTGCAAAAACTTCTCAATAAGAGTTGGTCCCAGTTGTTAATTCTTTCAAGTGTGTCCCGTGTGAATGTTTGGCCCCTTTGTTGAAGATCAGGTGGCTGAGTGTCTTTGTAAAGGCCTCTGCATCTTCTGATCTATTCTGTTGATCCTCAGACCTGTTTCTTGCCAATACCATGCTGATTTTAGCACAATAGCTTTGTAGTGTTATTTCATGGCAGGAATTGTGATGCCTCCTGCTTTGTCTTTGTTGGCCAGGATTGCCTTTGCTATTCTAGGTCTTTTCTAGTTCCAAATAAATTTTAGGAACGATTTCTCCAGGTCTGGGAGGTATGTTGATAGGGATTGCATTAAATCTATACAACAATTTTTGGAGTATGGCCACCTTCATGGTGTTGGTTCTTCCTATCTAGGAGCAGGGAATATCTTTCCATTTTTCTGAAATCCTCTACGATCTCTTTTCTTTCGGTACTGTAATTTTCCATGAAAATTGACTTCTTTGACTTCCTTGGTTAAGTGAATTCCAAGGTATTTCATTTTCTGCAATACCATTGTAAAAGATATTGTTTCTATAGTTTCCCTCTCAGTATGTTTGTTATCTGTATAGAGGAATGCTATTTACTTTTGAGTATTGACTTTGTATCCTGCTATGCTACTGAATTTTTCTATCAATTCTAGTAGTTTCTTGGTGGAGTTTTTGGGTCTTCCAAGTAAAGTATCATGTCATCTGCAATTAGTGATAATTTAACTTCTTCTTTATTCTTATTTTATTTCTCCCTCTTCTCTAATGTCTGTAGTTAATAATTCCAAAACTATATTGAATAGGAGAGTTGATAGAGAACATCCTTGTCTTGTACCAATAAAGGATTTCAGGTTTTCCCCATTTAGAATTATATTAGCTGTTAGGTTGTCATAGATGGCTTTTATCAAATTGAAGTAGAGGCCTTCTATTCCAATTTTCTGTAGGACTTTGAATATGAATGAGTGTTGGACTTTGTCAAAAGCCTTTTCTGCATTAAGTGAGATGATCATGTGGTTCTTAGATTTCAGTCTATTAATATAGTATATTACATTTATAGATTTGTGAATATTGTACCATCGTTGCATCCCTGGAATGAATCCTACCTGGTCATGGTGTATGGTCTTGATGATTTGCTGTATTCTGTTTGCTAGGATTTTATTGAGGATTTTTGCATCTATGTTCATGAAGGAGATTGGCCTGTAGTTCTCTTTTTAGTTGTGTCTTTCCCTCGTTTTGGAATCAGTATAGTACTTGCCTCCCGGAATGATTTTGTGAGGACTGCTTCCTTTTCAATTTCATTGAAGAGTTTGAGGAGTGTAGGGATTATAGTTTCTATAAATTTCTTATAGACTTCATCTGTGAATCCATCAGGACTCAAACTTTTCTTTGTTGTCAGGCTTTTTTTTTTTAGGTTTTGTATTTTGTTGGCTCTTATTGGCTTATTGAGAGTTGTTGTATCTTCTTGATTCAGTTTTGGTAATTTGTACCTTTCTTGGAATCTGTCCATTTCTTCTGTGTCTTCTATTCTGTGAGCATAAAGATTCTCGAAGTAGCTATTGATAATCTTCTGAATTTCCACTGAGTCTGTGGTGATTTCACCCTTTTCATTCCTTACTGCTTGTATTTGAGTTTTTTCATTCGTTTTTTTGATGAGGTTAGCAAGGGGCTTACTGATTTTATTTAGTCTTTCAAAGAACCAGGTTTTTGATTCATTGATTCTTTGAATTGTTTTCTTCATCTCAGTTGAATTAATTTCTGTTCTAATCTTTATGATTTCTTACCATGTTTGAGTTCTGGGTTTGATTTGCTCTTCCTTTTCTAGATGTTGAAGGTGCAGCATTAGGACGTTTGTTCCTGTTCTATTTTCCTAATGTGTGAGTTTATAGCCATGAATTTCCGTCAGAGAACTGCTTTGATCACATCCCATAAATTCTGATAAGTTGTGCTTGAATTTTCATTGAATTGTAGATATTGTTGAATTTCTTGTTTAATTTCATCTGTGACCCATTGATTGTTGAGTAGGGTGTTGTTTAATTTCCATGTCGTTAGCAGGTTTTTCTGGTTTCTTTTGTCATTTATTTCCAGTTTCATTGCACTGTGGTCAGATAATATGATGCAATAAATCCTGTATCTTGCGTATAATTAAGTATGACCTATGGACCTATGTGGTCTGTCCATATTTTAGAGCATGACCCATGTGCAACTGAAAAAAATGTGTATTCCAGTACAGTTGGGTGGAACACTATATCAATGTCCACCAAGTCCATTTGTTCCAAGCTCTGGTTCAGTTCTGCTACTTGTTTGCTAATTTTTTGATTGGTTGACCTATCTTTTTGAGTAAGGGGATGTTAATGTCTCCTGTTAAGATTGTAGTATTGGATATTAGATTTTTCATGTCCATTAAAATTTGTCTTACATAGTTGGGTACTCCTGTGTTTGGTGCATAGGTATTTATGAGGGTTACCTCTTCCTCTTGAGTTTTACCCTTAACCAATATATAGTGGCCTTCTTTATTTCGTTAGATCCTTCTTGGTTTGAAGTTGAGACTGTCTGAGAGCAGAATTGCTACCCCTGCTTTTTTCTGAGGTGCTGGGTCATGTAGTATTGTTTTGCATCCTTTGCCTTTAAGCCTATGGATGTTCTTTTGAGTTAAGTGTGTTTCTTGTATACAGCATATTGTTGTGTTTTGTTTCCTAATCCACTGTGCCAGTCTGTTTCTCTTAATTGGTAAATTGAGTTCATTTACATTGATGGTTATAATTGAAATTGCCGAGTTATGATTGTCATGTTATTTACCTGCTGTTGTTCATTCCTTTTTGTCCTGTGTTTAATTGTTAGCCCTATTTAGTGGGTTCCTTCAATTCTCATTGGTGGAGTTCTAGTCATTGTCATCCCTCTCTAGAACATCTTTCAGTAGCCTGTGTAGGGATGGCTTTGTCATCATAAAATTCTTTATTTGTTCTTTGTCATGGAAGTATTTCACTTCTCCATCAAGCTTGAAAGAGTGTTCTGCATGGTATAGTAGTTTGGGTGGAATTTTGTTTCATAGAGGATTTGAAGTACTCTGCTCCATGCTCTCCTTGCTTCATGGTTTGTGAAGAGAAGTCGGCTGCAGTTCTGATGGGTTTTCCTTTGAATGTGATCTGCTTCTTTTCTCTAGCAGCTTTCAGTATACTACTTTTGTGTTGGATTTCTGGCATCTTGACTGTTATATGTCTCGGTGTGTTTTTAGTTGGGCTGAAGTTATTTGGTATTCTGTATGCTTCGGTTACCTGAATGTTAGATTGTTTCCTCATATTTAGGAAGTTTTTTGCAATTACTTCTACCCATATTCTTTTTATATCCTTTGTATCAACTCCTTTCTCATTGATGCTTATTAATCTCACATTGTTCATCTTGACATTGTCCTGCAGGTAATGGGTTATTTTTCCTGCATCCTCGTTGTTTTTAAGCCATCCTTTCTTACCTTTTCACTAGCTGCATCAGCATTTTCAAGATCTGAAACTGTCTTTGCTTTCATTCAAATGGTTTTGTAGACTCATGATTGAGATTTTAAGTTCTATATCTCTTTGACTCTGCTTCATGTGATCTATTTCTTTCCTGTATTGCTCATTCAAGGAATCCATCATATTTCTAATCTCCTCTATTTTTTTTTTTTTTAATCAATGTCTTCTTTAGAGGTAGCTACTAATTCTTTTACTGAAGAGTGTTTTCCAAATTGGGTTTCCTCCATATATGTCCATATTTGATTCTTCACTTCAGATGCTATGATTTCAAAGATTTCTTTATTTCAGAAATTATTTTTGCTGTGAGTCCCTCTTTACCTTTCTGCTATTGTTTCTTTGCTTGCGATGCTGTTAATTCATACATTTCAGCTGAATTAGTGTTCTCTGCACTTGTTCTGGGTGGGCATTGGATTTCCCCCATACATTTCTGCATTTGATTCCTTATTTCAGATGTTATGTATTCAGGAATTTCTTCTTTTATTTCAGGCATTAATTCTGGTCTGAGTTCCTCTATACCTTTCTGCTGTTGTTTCTTTGCCTCCGACTCTGTTAATTCATTCATTTCAGCTGAGCTAGTATTCTCTGCACTTGTCATGGGTGGGCTCAAGACCTGAGATTGCAGTTTACTCTTTGTCTTTGTCATTTTGTGTAGCACTGACCTCTGACCTTTGGTGTAGTGCTTTGGTGTAGTTATAACCTTAGCATGTAATGAGATTCAGGTGCAGATCTATTAAGTTTGATTTTATATAATTATGCCTGGCCTAGATCTAGCTATTGTGTTCAGCTCCTTTTTGCTGCAGCCCTTCTGACACAACAGTGAGCCTGTGATGCCCCTCTGTTGTGCTCCTGGCTCAGGAGCACCAGGGAGCACTGAAGCTTCTACCCCAGACTCACCAAGCTGTTCTCGGCTGGATCAGGGGCCAGAAGAGTCACAAAACTTCTCACTCACTTGGTGGGCTTGGGGGCATGGTTTCCAGGAAGTTGCAGTGGTTGCGGGAGCACAGTAGAGAGTCTCACTCATGTGGGTGCCTGAGCTTTGCTCTTGGGGTCTCTCACCGGCGGCGCAGGGAAGCCGTAAGTTCTCCCACCCAAAATAAGTCATATTCTAAGTATTCTAATAGTTTATTAGTACACCTGATTTATTCTACCATAGTACTTGCATTTCCATTTCCTCTGCCCATTTTGCTCCTAAGCTTCAATAGTAGGCTCGTCATTCCTCATGTCAGTAGAATCAGAATCCATTAGGAAAAGGGTTTAATCTAACTTGTGTCACTGTTCTGTTTTTCGTACCTAGATTAGTACCTGGCATGGGGTGGCTGCTCAGTAAATACTTGTTTTGAATGTTTAAAAATGGGAGAGAGAGAGAGAGAGAGAGAGAGAGAGAGAGAGAGAGAGAGAGAGAGAGAGAGCGTGTGTGTGTGTGTGTATATGCACACGCACACATCTTTTTCAAATTCATCTGTGCACATGGTGGCAAATACAACCACTTTCAAAAACAATTTAAAACTGGTAATACAGTTGAATAATTCATACATGTTTGTTTCACATTTTCATGCTTCCATTTACTATGTGTGAGGCTTGGGAAAAGTTGTCTAAGGTCTCTTAGCTTAATTTTCCTCATTTATAAATGAGTAATACATTTATTAGTATGAGGTTAAATGAGGAGTTCCTTATGAAGCACCTAGTCCTAAAGAATAGAACTACATTATTCATATTTAGTCTTTTATTATGTGGATTTTTGTTGTTGTTGGCTTTCTGCTTAAACTGGTTCTTTAGGGACCTTTTAAAAAGCATGCATCTTTGTAAGAATACTCATGCACAGTTGAGTACTCATTCAGCAGACATTTAATGGCATAGCTGTGAGCCAGGAACTATTCCAGGCATTGCTAATACAGAAGAAAAACAGAACCCTTGCTCTTACAGAGCTCTTTTTTCAGGTGTAGCCCAGGCTGGTCTTGAACTTACAACGGTCCTCGTGCCTCAGCCTCCTCAGTGCTGGGATTATAAGTATGTGCCACCACATCCAGCTATGGAGCCTTTCTTCCAATCAAAAATAGAGTGATGATAAATATGACAGATGTGATAAGTGCTGTGAAGAAACATAAAACTATACAAGGAACAGAAAGTTAAAAGGATAGAGTACTGTTTTGATAGAATGCTCATTTAGGCAGAGGTCTTAATAAAGGGAAGGAATGAGCCATGCATATATTTGGAGGAGAGTAATATCTCTCCTGTATCAGACAGAAGATTTGGCATTGCAAAGGCTGAGGATGAAATAAATCTGTATTTTCTAAAGAATAGCAGGCAGAGCAGTATGGCTGGAATGTTGGAGGAGCAAGCTGAAACAAGAAAACAGGTCCCTTAAAGACATGGGTTTCATTGGGCTTTGTTCATTTTCTTGTGACTTTGGGTTTCTGTCTTTTTTTTTTTTTTTTTTTTTTTTTTTGGCAGAACCGGGGATTGAACTCAGGCCCTTGCTCTTGGCAGGAAAGCGTTTATTCCACTGTGCCATGTCCCCAGCATACACATGCATGCATGCTTTCTCTCTCTCTCTCTCTCTCTCTCTCTCTCTCTCTCTCTCTCTCTCTCTCTCTCTCTCTCTCATGTTTAGTGCAGGGTCTACAGGGTCTTACTACATAGATCTGACACGTACAGATTCTCCTGTTTTCAGCCTCCTGAGTGCTGGGATTTCAGGCTTGTGCCACCATACCCAATCTCAATTGGCGTCTCTATGTGCCCTAGGAGTGGTGCTGGCATGGCACGCCAGGGATGGAACCCTGTCCCTGTGCCTGCTTAAGCAGGCACTTTAGTCCACTGAGCTATCTGGCCGGCCCTTATACTATCTTTAGTAAGTCTAAACTTTTGGAGAAAAAGGTTTATTTGTGGTAGAGTACTTTTTCCTCTTATATATGGTTTCCCTCAATTTTAAAGAATGGAGAATTTAAGTAAAATGTTAGTGTATGTTCCCAAAGTAACAAATCTAATAATTATAGAATAATTTAATAGGATGTTTAATAGTATGCCTTATTTTCCTTGGGTCTATTTGGATATCATTAAAGAAAATCATCATAGAATCTGAGTCTTTTAAAAAATGATGATGATGCATGGCTATAATCCCAGCATTCAGGAGGCTGAGTTAGGAGAATTGCTGTATATTCAAGGTCAGCTTAGGCTACATAGTAAGTTCAAGGCAAGACTGAACTATGTAATGAGACCATGTCAATAAGTAAGTAAATAAATATTTATAAGTTCTCCTTTCTTAACTTTTATACCTCTTTACAGAAAGAGCAATTGATTGTTAGATTGGTGTCACTATTTTCATCAGGGGCATTATTATGGGAAGATTTAGATAAAGAATTATAATTTAATTAGTGATTAAAATACAGCAACTTTTAGGATGATTGAGGTGTGAATGTCAAAGAATTAGGAAGCAAAAGTGAATTTCCTTACAAGATGTGTGGTTTGTAAGGATACATTAACATCAGTCTCAAACAGTGCAGAGCCTATTTTTTAAAAAAGAAAAACAAAACAAAAGAAACACTTGCTCAATAGTCCTCATTTGGTGAAGATAATACATAGAAATGATTCCATATTGCGGGATGGAGAATAAGGACCATCAGCATTGGCTTCTAGAGAATGGAGAATGGTAAAACTTTGTAAAAATGTTGTAGGCCCTAATCTTTGCCCCTCTACACAGGCTGGAGATTGAACCCAGAATTTCACAAATGCTAGATACCCCTGTGTAGGGCCTGCATTTTTATTTTTTATTGGAAAAATTTCTCAATAAGTTTAAGTTAGTTTTTAGAAAATAACATACTGGTAAATTTTTATTTATTGTATTTAGGGAAGGGTCTACAGGGTGTTCAGGGTCTCACTACTAGATCGGACTCCCAGTGGTCCCCCTGTTTACAACCTCCCAAGAGCTGAGATTATAGGCATGCACCACCACTCTCAGTCTCGATTGCCATCTCAGCACATCCTGGGGGCGGGGCCAGCCCTGCAGGCCCAGGAATGGAATCCCCGGCCCCTGCGCCTGTTTGCAGGCACTTTAATCTGCTGAAGTATTTGGTGTACTGGTAAATTTTTAAAAGGACAGAATTGGCAAGTAACACGAATGATGATAGAATTACTTGAATTTTTTACTTACACTAGGACTTTCCATTCTTCTAGCCATATTTGCTTCTATTTGAATCAATAATAGTATAGGTATTGCAAAATTATTAATGAAAATAAAGAGATTGTTTGTTTATTTATTTATTTTTGCAGAACCGGGGATTGAACTCAGGCCCTTATTTACCAGGGAAGCACTTATTCTACGAACCATCTCCCTGGCCCCTAAAGGGACTTTTAAAAACACATGTGAGTAGTAGGAAAACTCACAGAACATATGAGAACTGGATGTGAAACCTATAGTTCTCTTTGGCTCCATGATAACTTAAAATATTCATACTGATTTAGAACTATTTTATATTTGCCTTATAAAATTATTTTCCTGGTCTCCCCACCCCCCAAAATAACATTTTCCTTATGGGCAATTAATTATATTGTGTGGTCAGAAGAGAAATGTAGAATTTAAATCTTTCTATATTAAAAAAAAATAAACTCAGTTTAAAAGAAATCTTACTTAGAGCCCTTATCTGTAAGATGACTAAAGCCATAGATTTTAATGCAGTGGAGGACCTGTAATGCTATCCTTTCCTTCCTTCTCCAAGAATATCTAGTGCCCTGTCTTACCTGTTTTCCTCATATGTAAAGTAGGAAGGATGGGGACCATCACATTAACAGTTTTTTTTCCAAAGGTATGTCCATATAGTACATAATGTCTCAGAAATTATTTATACTAACTTACAGTTAATATACCATATGTTTCTTAGATCCATTATATAGTAAGGCTATATAATAACCTTACAGAAAACTGTTTTAGAAATGTAAGTCAAGAGTATTTAATGTAACACACAGTGATGATACTTGATGATACTTATTTTGACCCTGAGAAAAATAATGGGTGTTACCTAGAGCTTAAGGTAAAAAGAAAAAGAATCATAGTCAAATACAGTTGGCCTGGGGCCAGGGAAATAGTTCAGTGGAATAAGTACACGGTTAAACTGTGCTTATACAAGTAAAGCCAAACTTTATTTGGAGAATTTTCAGTCTTTAATATTGAAATATTTTGTATTGGTCAGATTAATCACTAATCATATTTTGTTTTTTTTTTATAAATCCCTCCATTATTACAAAGTGCTGTGCGAGTTCCACATCAGATATCACATCATTTTTTTAACAATGGGAAGAAGGAAAGTCTATTCTTCCACAGGATTTATTTGAAAGGTTGCCACTTTGAGAGAATTTGTATATACATGTAAATTTTCAGTTTTGTTTTCTCCAAAGATACCATAGGAACCAAAGACAATTTAGAGTAGAAAATGTGGGTAGATTATAACGAAGAACTAATTCAACAGATCAAGTTAGATTTAAAAATTTGTTTTGGGGACAGGGAGATGGCTGAGTGGAATAAGTGCTTCCCTGGCAAGTGCAAGGGCCTGAGTTCAATCCCCAGTTCTGCCAAAAAAAAAAAAAAAAGTGTTCTTTTTTTTTTGTGTGTGGCCAGTTCAGCCCACTCTGAGGGTAGGGCTGGGTCCTTTCTCTTTAAGTGCTTGTTGGACTAAGGTTCGTGGGATTCATATTGGCTTGTATCTGAACAAAGTTTTTATGAATGACTAAGATAGTAATTTGCTGCATTAAAGACTTCTGAAGTTAAGTCTCTGGTGTTTGGTATCTTACAGTATATATGAAATGGAGAGAATTTAACTAGTTATCTGTATGTTAAAAGAGAATGTTCTATGTGATTATTTTGTTATTACTCATGATTATGATCAGTTTGCTTTTTGTTTCACAATTTCCTAAAGAATTTGAGACTTTTACTCATTTCTACTCACTTGCCAATACTGTCTTCATTAATGTCTTCTAATTTTTTTTATAATACAATTTCTGGTTTGGATATTTGATTCCAGAAAATTCCATTATGTAATAGAGCATATACCACATACTTTTTCCAAGTTTAATTTGTAACTACTCATTCACACAAATGCTTGTATTTCAGATGGAGCAACTGTCAGATGAAGAAATTGACCATGGTGCTGAAGAAGACAGTGACAAAGAAGATCAAGACCTGGACAAAATGTTTGGAGCCTGGCTTGGGGAATTGGACAAACTCACGCAGGTTAGTGGTAGTACTTGAAAAATTAGTTAAGGATTTTAACTCATCACTAAGACTTTTTCTTTAGAGTTTCATTAATTCATTCGTTCATTTATCTGTTTATTTGGTACAGGGTCTCACTATATAGTTTGGAGTCATAGATCCTCCTGTCTCAGCCTCCCCAGTGCTGGGATTATAGGCATGCACCACTACATCTGGTTTCAGTGGCTGGTATGACATTGGCAGGGCTGGCATGGTGTGTGCTACTGGGGATTGAACCTGGATCATTTTGTTTGCGAGGCAGGCACTGAGATGGCCAAGATATCTCCCCAGTCCCATATACTAGTTATTTTAATTGATAATATTAGCTTGCTTTACATGGCATGTCTTTATTCTACTTATTTTACCTTCACCTTCTCCTCACATCTTACACTTTTTTCCCTTTGACCACTTTCCAATTGCAAGAGATCTATCCCTTTTCCCTTTTTTATCCATCCTTTATCATTTCCTTCCTTGTACTTTGCCTCACTCAAATGAGAGATACCATGTGGTATGTCAGCTATGTCTGGTTTATTTTGCTCATAGATTTTCCATGCACATCCATTTTCCTACCAATGTCTCAGATCTGTCATTGTTTATAGCAGAGAAGTATTCCATTGTATACAGATACCACATGTTCTTCTTCCATCCAATCATTTGTTGATGGATATACAGGGTGTTGCCAGGATTTAGCTATTATAAATTCTGTTCCTATAAACATTGGTATGTAGGGGCCAGTGAGATAGCTCAGTGGTCTAAAGCGCCTACTTAGGCAAAGCGCAGGGATCACGGTTTGATCCCTGGCACCACATTCCTCGCCAGCCCCACCCCTAGGGCAGACTTAGCCTGCTGCAAAAAAATATTGTTATTCATGTACCCTATAGTATGATATCTTAAGCTCATTGAAGAAGATGTAGCAGGGGATCACTACATCATATGGAATTTCTCGTTTCAGTCCTTTGAGAAATTTCCATAGTGATTTCCATAATGATTGTGTTAGTTACATTCCCACCAACAATGAAGAAGGGTCCCTTTTTCCCCACAGCCTGACCAGCATTTGTTATTATTTGATTGCTTCATTATTGCCACTGTTTTGGAGTAAATTAGAATCTGTATTGTTTAATTTGCATTTCTCTAATAACCAAGGATTTTTTCATATATTTGTTGGCTATTTACATTTCTTCTCTGTGAAATGTGTCATTTCTCTTGCTCATTTCTTGACTCAAATTTTATTATTAGATGGTTTAATTTTTTTTTTTTTTAGTTCTTTGTATATTCCAGATATTAGTTCTCTGTCTGAGGAGTAGTTAGCAAAATTTTTTCCCCCAGTTTTAGTTTTAAAGTGCTTTCCCTATTTTTTTCCAGAAGGTATAATGTTTCTGTTTTAATGTTTGAGGTCTTTGATCTGTCTTTTTATTTTCATTCAGTACATGGTAAGAGAGAAGGGTCCACTTTCAATCTTCTGCAATTAGTTTACCCAACACAGCTTGTTGAATGGACTCTTTCCTCCAACATATGCTTTTAGCCCCTTTGTTGAAGATCCAGTAGCTGAAAGTGTTGTGTATCCTGAGCTTGTTCCATTGTTCCAGGTATATTTTTTATTCTAGTATCATGCTGTTTTTATCACTATTACTTTTTAGTATCATTTGAAGTCAGGTATTGCCTCTTCCTTTGCTCTTGTTGCCCAAAATTCCTTTTGCTATTCTAGGTCTTTTTTGGTTTCATGTTTTTCCTAGATCTGTAAAATATGATGTTGGTATTTTGATTTGAACTGCAATGAATCTGTATAACAGTTTTGGGAGTATGGCCATTTTGACAATATTGATTCTGGCTATCAAGACAGGGAACATCTTTCTACTTTTGATGTCCTCTTCAGTCTCCTTTGTCAGAGTATTGTAATTTTCTTTGCAGAGCTCTTTTGCTTCCTTGCTTAGGTTAATTCCTAGATATTTCATTTTTCTGGAAGCTGTTTTGAATAATTGTTTCCATACTTTCTCTAGTTCAAAGTTTTCTGGTAGAGTTCTTTGGGTCTCTATGTATAGTATGTTATCTGCAAATCATGACAATTTGAGTTCTTTCTTTCCTATATGTAATATCTTTTCTATTTCTTTCTCTTCCCTAAGTGCGCTGGCTAATGTTTCAGGTGCTAAAGAGGTGAGAGGGGACATCTTGTCATTTTCCTGATTTCAAGGGAAATGCTTTCAGTTTTCTACATTTAGTCTGATACTGGTTACTGGTTTATCATAAGTGTCATCTATTATATTCAGGTATGGGCCTATACCTGTTTTCTTTAGTATTTTTATCGTGAAGCGGTGATGGATTTCGTTGAAAGCCTTTTCTGCCTTTGTCGATATGTTCATATGGTTTTTGATCTTGCTGTTGTTTATGTGATGCATAACATTTGTTGGCTTACATATATTGAACCATCCTTGTGTAGGTTGAAGCCTACTTTATATGATGTATGATCATCTTTTAATAATGTGATACATTCTGCTTGCTAATATCTTGTTGAAGATTTTTGCATCTATTTTCATTAACAAGTTTGGCCTGTGGTTTCGTTTTTAGTTGGGTCTTTTTCCTGTTTGGGGGATCAGGCTGACATTGGCTTCTATAAGTGAGTTTGGGATCACTCCATCCCTTTCAGTTATTTTCAAGAGCTTGAAGAGTATTGGTGATTAAGACAAAATCCTTAAAGACTTTATACAATTCTATAATAAACCCATTTGTTCCTGGTCTTTTTTAGTTGCTAGATCTTTTATTATTGTCTCAATTTAATTGTTACTGTGTTGTTAAGTATATTTATGTGTTCTTGGGTTAGTTCTCCAAAATGTGCTAATTTGTTGAAATACAATTTTTTTCATTAGTTCCTATCTTCAGGATTTTAACAGTATTTGTTATGATTTCACCTTTTTCATTTCTAATTGTATTGACACTGGTCTTTTTTGGCTTACTCTTTGAAAATCTGGCTAAGTGTCATGGTGGATTCGTTAGACAGGTTCACTGGCACAGAAGTGTCCACTTAGTTGGGATTATTTTGATGCAGTCACCACAGATATAGTTCAGTAAATGTTCCATAGTAACTCAAGTCCTGACCCCACGGTCATGTGCACTAAATGCAATGGCTGCATCTCTTTCAAATTTTTTACATGCCTGGCTCTGACGTGTCTCTATGCACATTTGAAGTCTGAGATCTGAAAGACTGGAACTTTCTGTTGACACTGCCCCCAGATGGTGCTGGGTATAGAGATCGACTTATAGTGAGAGCATGGGCCCAGTGAGAGCATCCAATCTTGTGTACCTCAGGTTGAAGCTGGCGTCTTTAGGGCCTGTGTTAACTAGCCTCTTACAGAGTTCATCCCTAATCTGCTCCCCATCTGTCAGCAGTCTTCTATGCCTGTTCTTCCTGAATCCACCCTGAGAACTGGCAATGTGAAGCAGCCAAGATGCTGCTCTAGGATCCAGGTTCAGGCATCAGCCCTTCCCTACAAAGGTGTCCCTGCCAATTCTTCCTCTGCAGTTGTGGCTGCAGGTGCTGAACCAAGGACACTCATGAACTGTTGACTGTAGAAGACCATTCTGGAAACAGTGTCCCAAATTTTCCTTGCTGGTTCCAACTGCCAGTGATTCTTTTGATCCCATTGCAGTTCTTTTCTGGTTCTCTGAGCAAAAAAGTTGTTAGTGTTAGTTTCAGGTTGCCTCCTGGCTGGCTGTCTCTCTTGAAAGCATGGTCTGTTTCTTCTGATAATAGGTGATAATCCTATTTCCTCTTCTTTCAGCTCCCCGTGGTTCCTAGGTAACCTTCAGTCATTTCAGTGCCTCTGTAAGCTACTGTTTTTGTAGATACTTTGTCCTGAAAGAGCTGAGTTGCTGGCAATCACTGGTCTGCCATTTTAGAATTTGTCACAGAGTTTTAAAAGCCTAATGTGCAGACATAAGGATATGGATACAGGTTAAATTTTTAAATACCCAAGAGACTATTCTCTATGGTTATTCTGAGGATATTTTTAAAAGAATTCTGTAACAGAAATTCTGTTCATCTATCTAGTCTTAAAATTTAAATCTTAAATTTTAGTAAATCTTATTATTCTATATTTTAGTAAATATGTTATTCTATATATTTAAATTTTAGTAAATTTAAATAATTTTATGACATACTTTCCTGACATGTATTTTCTATTGAGTATTTTCAGAATAGTGACAGAATTTCATTCCTACATGCATTTAAAACAGTGGCAAAGTTTTTTGTTTTTTTTTTTTCATTTTTCTTTGTTGGATCTTGGTTTTTAAAAATAATGATGATCCTTATCCTCTAAACTGTAATACTTAAAAACAAAAAATAAAATAAAAATTAAAAAATAAACTGTAATACTTGATTTAGAATGAAAGAATATTTTTATTCCTCTAATACTTGGTATATTATATTCAATTTGTGAAAATGGTTATATTTATTAAACAAATTTAGTTTCATGACAATGAAAACATCAGATAAAACTCATACGTAATTATCTTTAGGAATGCATAAGTATGAAATTCTAACAGAAAAGTAAGACAGTATGGTAGAAGTTGAAAGTAATAGCTTGTTTCTGCACCTGTAGATCATTTTGAAAGACAGATGGTGTGACTATTATCTGTTAATGATAAATATTAACTAAGGCTTCATATGGACCATTTCTTTCATCTCTAATCAAAAGTAGCATTAGTTTTCATCAGAAATGTCTTTGTAGTCACCAAATCATTCCCATTTAATTATTTTTTTTTTTTATATAGTCAGTTTTGGGGTAGAAATGATGACCAGGCTATACAGTTTTATGTGTGGTGAAAGAAAAAAGAAAGGAAATGGAAAGTCAAACTACGTAAGGAAAAGTATGCAATAGCCATTGGCATGTGGGCTTTCCCTGAGGTGGTGGTTTAATTATCTATGCCTGGAACAGGGCTAAAAAGAGAATAGACAGGTATCAGTCCAGCTGCTGTAGATGGAGTAGGAACTCCTGCTGTTCCACTGAGAATGTCGTTTTTCTGGTTGGGTGCCGTGTATTTCCTCCTATGCTTATACCTGACATCAGTGTGAAGTGCCACACTCATCAAAACAGTTGCACCTAATTTCTAATGGTCTACTAAAAGGAACAGTTAATACTTAGATTTATTTTTTCTTTTTTTTGTATTTAGTACAGGGTCTACAGGGTCTCAACTACATAGGTTGGACTCCTAGTGATCCTTCTGTTTATAGCCTCCCCTGTGCTGGAATTATTGGCACTTAGTGCCATGCCCAGTCTCAGTGGCCGTTTCAGCATGCCCCATGGGTGGGGAGGCACAGCAGGCCCAGGGATTGAACCTTTGGCCCTGTGTTAGCCTAAGCAGGCACTTTAATCTGCTGGGCTATTTGGCTGGCCCTTAGATTTAGTTTTTCTTTATAAGTTTTTTAAACCAATTTTGCATGGTCATTTCTGGTAATATGAACACTTAAGTTGAAGACAATGATGGTACATTATAACAACCATTGTTGAATTCCTATCATTTTGTTTAGCAAAATTCTGTATCATTTGTAATATTTTTAAAAATTTATTCTCTTTAAAAAATAAAAAGAAATTAAAAATATTAATAACAACAAAAAAAAAAAGGTTGGCTCCTAAGCTAAGTGATGATTGTTCTTTTCATGTGTAGTCTTTCCCTGGCAAGAAAACAAGCATTAAAAGCATGACATAGAGTGACTCACTGCTAACATTGCTTTTTTATATTTTTGGAAATTTTTAAGAAATGTTTGACTTTACTACGTTGGTGAATAAAACTTCAAATTTCTTGTTCATTTCATTACTTCACTTTAAAATATATCCTGTACAAATAGTCAATATAAATAGTACTTTCAGTGTCATAAAAATGTCAAGCTTTAAGTGCTGGACCATTTTTCTAAAATAGTTTAGAAAATGTGTGTATCGTACTTTTAACTGGTAAATGGATTGAATTTAAATATGCCCTCAATTAATATAAATTATTTTACAGAAAAATTAGCCACTTTTTATTCTCCAATTACCCCCCAAAACAGGAAGATTAAGGCTTAAGTTGCTGTAGAAGAATTAGGTTTCAGGTTAAAGATTTTCCAGAGTCTTTTAACTTTGAAATAAAACTGAAGTACTTGAATCTCCTTCATTTGATAGCTGTAAGATAGGATAGGTACTACCTCTGTGGATGCATATTATCTTGAGGTAATAAACAGTGAAGATGGAGTGCTAATCAAATTCCATCATTCTGTAGATAGTTTTTCTAAAATTTTATTCTGAAGATTATTTTATAGTTAATTTTTAGAGAAATTAAAGTTTTAAGAGACTAATTCTAATATTTGCAGATTTACTGCACCAGACTTGAATTTTTTTTCTTTTTTCCTGAAATTTTCTGTTGTATGTGCCATTTTTCCTTATGGTAGAAGGGTTAAGGGGGGAAGATGGTAAGGAATGGTTAGGCAGCTCAGTAGTACAGTGTATACTTAACATACACTAGGCTCTGGCCTGGTTCAATCCTCAGCACCAAAAAAATAAAGTAAAAAAATGAGAAAACTTCTAAGTCACCTGACCCTTAAGTGTAAGTCCACCTTTGTCACAGGTAGAAGGGTTTATGCTCATCTTGTTAGAGATCAAAAGAAAGAATATTCCCTCATTGTTTGAAGTTGTGATTGCTTGTTAAGTTCGTGAATCGTGGTAATTTTTAAGCCAGAATTGTTCCTTATCTCTAGGTTGCTTCATGCCA
This sequence comes from Ctenomys sociabilis, assembly GCA_004027165.1. Lineage (NCBI taxonomy): Eukaryota > Metazoa > Chordata > Mammalia > Rodentia > Ctenomyidae > Ctenomys > Ctenomys sociabilis. Next base: position 35,396 of record PVKA01006564.1, on the reverse strand, counting down.
AAGAATGAAGCTATCCCAGACCAAAAACACATCTTGCTGAGGACAGAGATAGCAGAACTCTCTGTATAGTTCTTTTCTATTTCTTAGATTACCATGACTATACTTAGTTTATTTTACAGAAAATTTTTAAGACCAGTCACTAAACTCAATGTGTTTATATTTACTCTGAATAGTGACAGTCTTGGGTGCCTTAAAAGTAAGTATATATCTAAAAATTGAAATAATGATAGTGAAAATACTGGATACTTTTATTTAAGGCTGTTACTTAAACTTTAATTTCATTGTAAGTTAAACTTTAATTTAATATGACTGACTAAATTTTCTTTCAGAGTTTGGATTCTGATAAGCCCATAGAACCAGTGAAAAGATCTCCTCTTCGCCAGGAAACAAACATGGCCAATTTTTCTTACCGTTTCTCCATATACAATTTGAATGGTAAGATGTAGTTAAGTAAGGTATACAGTAAGTAGTATATTAATTTATATAATACAGGAACAATAACACTATAATTTCAAAATCTATATGCATAACTTGAATGAGCTCTCTGTTTTTTGATTTGTACATATTACTAATTCAGATTGTCACAGAAAAGAGAAAACTGGACCATAATATAGTTTGCTGATTTTTTTTAAGTGGTTGACAAAATATATACTCAGGTGGGATGTCATAGCAAACTTGATGTCATTGTTTTCTCACTGGGTTTGAGTTTATTGAAATTAGTTAATAATAATTTTATAGTCACCACTGTAGCTAAAATAATGCAGTCTGCCTAGTCAGCTTTGTAGTGTTTGGAGTTAATATTCTAGTATGTATTTTTTAGACTTTGCATTCTCTTTTTATACCCATAGCTCTTTTAGTATTAACATCTGTGCCCACCCATTGACAATACTTATAGCTTATTAAAACCTATAGTTAAAACATTGCATGGGGAACATGGTATGAAATGGTATAGTATTAAGTTTTTGTACTTTTTTTTGCCTTTGAATTCATAACTTTTCTTTCATTTATGTCAGTGATCTTAAAAGATATTCTATTTACTTGTAAAATTTTCCTTTGGAATTTGAAACAAAACTGTTAGAAGCATTTCATTTGATTGGCTTTAGGCCCAATGGGATGAATTCTTTTGCTTCTTCCTCTGCATTTACCTAACTTAGATTAAATGTGTAAATCATGTTATGGTGTTCCAGAAGCATATGTTGCTTTTTGCAGAAGCTCTGAATCAAGGAGAGACTGTGGATCTGGATGCATTGATGGCCGATCTTTGTTCTATAGAGCAGGAGCTCAGCAGTATTGGTTCAGGAAGTAGTAAGAGACAAATCACAGAAACAAAAGCTACTCAGAAGTTAACTGTTAACCGACATCCATCAAAACATGGCACCTTGAAAGGACTGTCTTCTTCGTCTAATAGGATAGCTAAGCCTTCCCATGCTAACTACTCCCTGGATGATATCACTGCACAGTTAGAACAGGCCTCCTTGAGCATGGATGAGGCTGCTCAGCAGTCTGTGCTGGAAGACATGAAGCCTGTGGTAACCAATCAGCACCGAAGAACTGCATCTGCAGGCACAGTGAGCGATGCTGAAGTGCGCTCAATTAGTAACTCCTCTCGCTCTAGCGTTACTTCTGCAGCCTCCAGCATGGACTCTTTGGATATTGATAAAGTTACACGTCCTCAGGAACTGGATTTAACACATCAGGAGCAGCCAATTGCTGAGGTAAAAAGTTAGAGCTTTTTCTCTGTTGTTATTTTAATATTAAGGAGAAATGATTTTTTGTGTTTATAGTTAAAATTTCTAAGAAATACTTTTGTTTTTTTAAAATCAGACTACACATGGCGATGTCACAAAGATAATTAGGAAAAATCTCATTTTATTCTTTTTACTATTATTTTGACTTTTGGGAAGTCCTTGAATTAACATCAGTTATTTCAGATGATTTAAAAATTGAAATTTGCAAAGCCATTAATTGCTATTAAGCTAATAATTGTTTTTCAATGTGCATTTTAAAATGAGAACATAGGGAAAGCTCTTACAAAATTCTGATTTTGAAACAGGATGTGGCAGTGCACACCTGTAATCCCATAGAAGCTGAGACAGGAATATTGTCTTAAGTTTGAGGCCAGCTTGGGCTACATAGTGTGTTCCAGACTAGTTTAAACTACATTGCAGGCCAGGGAGATAGCTCAGTAGAATAAGCACTTGCCTGGCAAGCGCAAGGCCCTGAGTTCAATCCCTGGTTCAGCAAAAATAAATAAATAAACTACATTGCAAGACCTTGTCTCCAAAATACCCCAAGAAAATAGATGCTAGCTTTCATAGTTTATACTATTCTGTCACCAGAATCAGTGCACAATAGTAGAAAGAGTTACTGGGCTCAGAAATCTATGAGTTTTTTTCTTTGCCACTCATGGGGGCTATGTGAGTTGTTCAACTATTCCCAGTGTGAATTTCTGATAAGAGAAGTAGTTTTATCTCTGGTTCTATTTGTCCTATATTCCTTATAGAGTGGTCCAGAGTATCAGATAGGATGTATGGGAACAGACTTTTGAAAGTTGCTCTGAGTATGATGGAGTAAGGGTAGGAATTAGATTTGTGATAAGTTTAACAAGAGCTGAATTTGGTGAAAGACAATTCTTCATTGAGTTCTTTTCACTAAGATGGCAATTTTATTGTAGGGTGGTACCCATAAAGGAGAAAATGGGCAAAATAAAGTTAGCATTTTCTGTGAACTTGTGTTTATATACTCTATAGTTATTATAATAGAGTAAAAACATATGAATAATCAGAAAAATCTATGAGTAAAAGAACATATGAATAATATAAAATGTAAAACATTTCAGGGATTACAGGGAAATTTATACCTATTTGATTATTGATTTTTCCCCTCTCCAACTGATTTAATTATTTAGATTAGTTTATATCAATAGCTGTTGCTTTTACTCGTGATACAGTGAAACGTGAATCAATGTGATTTAAAGATGAACTTGAATTTTATTGCAAAGAAAGTTAACAAATTGTTTCAGTCTTTAAAAGTTTCATTTATTTAAAATTTAACTTTATGGCCAGCCAAATAGCTCACCCTAGGGTGCCCTGAGACAGCAATTGAGACTGGGCTTGGTGTCGAATGCCTATAATCCCAGCACTTGGGAGGCTGTAAACAGGAGAATGTCTGATCTAGTAGTGAGACCCTGAGTATCCTATGGACCCTTCCCTAAAACACAGAAAGAAATAAAATTAAACTTTACCCAAGTGATATATAGATATTCTACATGTTAAAAACTGCATTCTGTGGATTTTTTCATTGCTTAGTGTTCATGGGGCTAAACAAGTTATTTAATCTCTCTAAATATCAATTTTTTATAAGAAAAATGTAGTTACTATTATTTTGTCTACTTTCTTTGCATGATAGTTCAAAGAATCATATCAGGGGCTGGGGAGATGGTTCAGTGGAATAAGCACTTCCCTGGCAAGCGCAAGGGCCTGAGTTCAATCCCCAGTTGCACCAAAACAAAACAATTGTATCAATCTTAAAAATAGGAGAAACTTGGCTTCTATTTTATGACACTTGAGAATTATGTTTTATATCAGCTACTTAGTTTTTATGTTTTTCAGATATACCTGCTGGGGTTTGAGCAGTGCTTTATTAAAGATGATGCTCCCCATCAGTCTGTCTTGTGTGTTTAATGTGACTTTCTGTGAGGTTATTCTGAGTTAGGTGAGAGTGTCTGAGTGTAGCTTGTGAACTAGTAAGGCTAGTTCAGAAGTGTGTGCGTCTGTGACTGTCTGTAACATACACTCATGAAAGTTCAAGTAATATAAGGACAAACAAATGGAAAAGTTCCTATCTCCTAACAAACACTCTTTAAATTATATCTAGTGATATACATAGGCAAGGGTACCAGTATTTAATAGTACAGTGTTTTTTACACTTTTAATGTAAGATTTGATACGTTTCTTAGCTCCTGTCCCATCACCATGAACATTTTGGCTCACTGTTTTGTTCCATGGCTACCTACTTCCAAGGGAAAAACAAGATGTCAGAAGGGCATGGTGGAGAAAAAGTATTCAACTTATCAACCCATGGCAGCTAGGAAACAGAAAAGGCAGAACCCAGGTACAAGAATGTACTCTTGCAGGTCATGCTCCCACTGACTCACCTCCTAACCACACAGGGTACTGAACTTAGTAATGGGTGAATGTTCTGATAAGTATAATGTCTATGTGATCTGATCATATTTCAAACATGAGGCTTCGGGGGATACTTTAGACTTAAACCATTACAGCAAATAAACCAGGGATAAAATAAAGAAGTGTTCTAAAATCTTATCTGTCCAATTCTTTTACTTTACCTCCAGGATTTAAAAAAATAGTTTAACAAGCTTTAAATTTGCTTCAGTATGCTTTTTTGCGGATCTAATTCAAATTAAGTAAACTGGGATAAGCTCAGTAGATCCCAAACCCAAGTATAAATTCTTCTTAACATTGAGTAGTTTTCAAAATTAGTTTTTCATTCATAGATTATAAAAGTAATCAAAGAGATTATGGAGCCACAGAGGAATGCGATCGATGATGTATAGTGTGCTAAGGAGAGTCACATGGAGAGAAAACTTTCTCTCAGGCTTTCACAGAGAACAAATTGGTCAGGCAATGGCCATGACTTAACCACATGGCTGATACTGACAAAGGATCTACCAAGTGCAGTACCGGGTTACAGGATAAACCCTGAGGGTACTTGACTGACCTTATCAGGTACAAAAGTTACATTTCTTGTTATATAGGTCTTGCTTTATGTTGGTCTTAACCATCTAGCCGAAAAGTATTAAAATGAGGTATATAAAGTAAAGCCATATTAATATGCTGAGCTGTAAAAGACTCTAGTCAACAACTTCTGTGAATAACCCACTAGTATTGTGGACTGCTGGACTGTGTCGGAATGTTTTGCTGAATTCAAGCACCTATAATATTTCAATGCCAATAGAATACCCATATTCTGTTGGCATTTAAATATATTTTTAACGTTCAAGAAATGAATGACAGGACTAAACAAAAAAAGGGCATACAAAGGAAGGACCATTTTGTATTTGTATGTACAAAATAGTTAGGATAGATATGCAGCTACTTTTACTTAATTCTATGAGAAGAAAGATTGGTAGTAATAGTGTTTAGACAGGACAACCTGTCCACTTCTTGTACAATGGATAACCACTAGGAAGATAATAATATAAAATGTATTAATTATTGAAACTGTCCTATTTAAAAAAAAAAAAAAACTATTTGAGTCAAATAGTTCTGAGTTCATAAAACTGCACACATCATATTCTTTTCCCACAGGTAAACACTTTCTACCTTTTGCAGGTAATTTTTATGGTATTTACTTCCATGTCATTAAATTCACTATCTTTTTATTTTTTATTTTTTATTTTCTCATTGTATGTATTGTCTGCTGCCTTCTTACTCTGGGAGATGAGGACCTAGCAGTCTTTGTAGACCACTCCTTCACTTCTTCCCTCCTGTTTCCATATACTCTCAATATATTGTTTTCTTGGAGTTTATACAGTGTTTATGATGTAATATCTTATAGTTTGCAACTAACCTCTATAGTCTTTCTACGTTTTCTCTCTGGGACATGCGCTTCCTTCTTTTTACATTTCCACATTGGGATGATTTCTTAACTTTTCTTTTCCTCTTAGGCTGGGAACCTGCAAGAAAGATTATTTCAGTCCCTTGCATGGAGGGCTTATATATGGCTGCCATTGTCTAAGCAGCTTACTTGATGCAAAAGTGTTGGACTTAGGAGATGGCTCACATTCAGAATTTGAACTTCATGTAATCCTTCTAGGTCAGGATTTCTCTGGTGTCACTATTATTGACAGTTTGATCTTGATGACTTTCAGTAGTGAATAGCTGGCCTGTGATCTAGAGGATGTTTAGTAGCACTCCTGGTCTCTACTCTGTAGGTGCCGGTGTGAGGCAGGATTTTCACTGTGAATTCATGGCTAACCTGGGCTATGTAAGCCTGAACTACATAGTGAGACCCTTTCTCAAAAGGAAGGAAGGAAGCAAGCAAGCAAGCAAGATATTTCTTGAATGTTAAAAAAAATTTCAGCATTAAAATTTGCCTTAGATACACATAAAATCAGTCATATAATAGTGTTTTAAATTCACCAACAGCAATAATCAGTTGCTAGGTTCTAAAAATTAGACTTCATTGTAGTTAAGATACTAACATAGTCTGCTCCTCAACATATGTAAAATATATTTTTCATTTCATGTCCTTATTGTATCTCATTCATGTTAATTAGTAAAATATTTCAATAAGAAAAGTTTGTAAATTTAAGTAGTAAATTGCATGTTATAAATTTTCTGTGGAATGGGATTTACAGATAGAAGGTTAATATACCTTTATTTTCTGGTGGCATTTAATTATTCCCTTGAATTCAGAATTTTACATATGCAAATATTATTTTTAAATGAAAATACTAGATATGGTGGTACACATTTAGCATTTGGGGGGGCTAAGGCAGGAGGATCACTGCAAGTTCAAGGCCATCCTGAACTGTTTAGTGAGACCCTATCTCAAAAAAAGAAAAGAAAGGCCAGCCAGATAGCTCTGCAGACTAAAATCCTGCTCAGTCAGATCACAGAAGCCATGCTTGCCCCGCCCCTGAGATGCTCTGAGATATCAATTGAGACTGGGTATGGTGGCGCATGTGTGTAATCTCAGTGCTTGGGAGGCTGAAAACAGGAGATTCAATATGAATCTGGTCTACATAATAAGACTCTGTAGACCCAGTCCTAAATACATTTTTAAAAAAGAAGGAAAATACTTTTTAAAGCTTTTTGTGTAGTTTATAGCAGATTTCTAAGGTTTTGCTGAGTAAAATTAATAAAATAAAATTTTGATTTATTTTGTTGAGCTGATTGCCTGATTGAGCATTAAAACTTAAAATTTGTGACTCATAAATGGCTTTTAAAATTTTCATTGTACAACAAACATTTTATAACTTAAGTGAAATCCCAGTTTTCTTTCATTATTTCAAGAGCTAATTTGTGAAGAAATTTAGAAGTATTGGAAAGTGAAGAGTAATTATATTTTGTAGCATTTGGAATGTGACCTCACTGGCCTCAAGGCTCCAGATTAGCTGCTCTGTTTATTGTATTGAGCTGAAATATATTCACATGTACCAACTTGGTGTCAAATCCAGTATCATTGACCTAGTGAGGTTTAATAACAAAACAAATAGCTCTCAGATGAAAGAATATTATGAAGGTTTGGTTAAAGTCTGAAGAAGGGCCGGTGAGATAGCTCAACAGACTAAGTGCCTGCTTTGGCAAGTGCAGGGACCAGGGTTCCATCCACGGTCTCGCATGCTGCGCCCTGCCCCCGGGGTGCACTGAACCAGCAACAGTCCAGTCATGGTGGCACATACCTGTAATCCCAGCACCGGGGAAACTGAAAACAGGAGAATCACCATGAGTCCGATCTGCATAATGAGACCCTGTAACAAATACACAAAATGAAAAAAAATTTTAAAAATAAAATGTCTGAAGAAAAGTCTAGTTCACATAAACATTTTTCAGACTCTCATAGTCAACACTAGCATACCTGCCCTGTTTCTTTGTGTATGTTTTGGAAATCTCTGGGTTTTGTCTTTGCAAAAGTAAAAATGTCCTTAGTTAGTTTTTGATCCATTTTATTTTTCTGTTTTGATTTGAGTTTGTGGAGGACCAGTAAGGGAATTTTTTAAACAAGTGTAGAAATATACTCATCAGTTTTAAAAGTTGATACAACCCTTTCGGCCGGAACCACCATCTTCCAGTAATTTGCCAAAATGACTAACACAAAGGCCAAGAGGAGGGGAACCCAGTATATGTTTTCCAGGCCTTTTAGAAAACATGGGGTTGTTGCTTTGGCCACTTACATGTGAATCTACAAATAAGGTGTTTTGTAAACATCAAGGGAATGGGTACTGTGCAAAAAGGAATGCCTCACAAATGTTACCATGGCAAAACTGGAAAAGTCTACAACGTTACCCAAGCATGCTATTGGCATTGTTGTAAACAAGCAAGTTAAGGGCAAGATACTTGCCAAGAGGATTAATGTACGTATTGAGCATATTAAACACTCAAAAAGTGATAGTTTCCTGAAACGTGTCAAGGAAAATGATCAGAAAAAGAAGGAAGCCAAAGAGAAAGGTACCTGGGTTCAACTGAAACGCCAGCCTGCCCCTCCCAGAGAAGCACACTTTGTGAGGACCAATTGAAAGGAACCTGAGTTGTTGGAACCTGTACCCTATGAATTCATGGCATAAACTGGGGGTGTTGCTCTGCCATTCAGTACCTAATTGGCAGCTTAAGTGTTCTAGGTCTCATGTAAAAATAAAAATCATCCTGTATTGTAAGGGTGGATTTCTTAGTTGAATAAGTATGTGGTGCCTTCTTATCTCAGAAATATTTGCAGCAGATGTTCACTGTGCCTAATAATTGTGTGTAGTCCATACTCTCCAGTGTTTTTGTTGCTGAAGGATTGCTGAGCTATTGTGTAGGTATATGCCCAAATAATCAAATATTTATAAAATATTTATATTGGCTTGAGTATCCTGTACATCATCATGGGGAAAAGATGTATCAAAGGAAGTCACTTTAGAAACAAATATGTCCATTTCAGTTAAATAAATTGTTTAAAGCAAAAAAAAAAAAAAAAAAAAAGTTGATATGAGCTAAAAAAGATAAAGGAAATGGTTTTAAGAGCATTTGAACATTTACTGACTATGTAATGACCAGTAAAAGGAGAGAAAAAAGGGGGGGTAAAAATTAATAAAAGCTCCTATATTGAGTGCTTGTTCTGTTAGGCATTGTATTGTGCTCTGCATGTTGTAATGTACTTACTCTGCATGATGCCCTGTGGACTTGGTACCTTACCCCCTATTTTACAGTAGAAGGAGCAGAGGCAGAGGGTGACTCATCACCTGCACAAAGACCTGAGCCCATCTAGCTGAACTCAAAGGAAAGGGACTCAAGCCAAATTGGCCAGTGCTCACAAAGCCAGAACTATAGACAGACATGGACAAGACTGGGAAAAGCCAGAGATTCATGCAGTGACATCCCCATCTGGTGGTGGTTTAATATATTTTTGAATATTTTAAATAAAGTTTAACAACTCCAAATGAAATTAAGCCTTAAATAAATTACATATAACTGACAGTTTTCTATTAGAATAATGTAAGAAAATTATGATTCTTCAAGAAACTTTTGGTGATAAATGCTGATTTTAATCTTCATTTTATACTTAAGGAAATGGGTTAAATAAGAATTCCCAAAACACACTGCTAGTGTATGGTCTAGCTGGGCTTAAACACAGGCACTATGGCCCAGGGATCTGCACTCTTCATTGTCATGCTATGGTTATTTTCAGTGTAATACTTGTGAAAAATACATGCATATCACAGTAAAAGTAAATATTTTAGTGCAAGATGGGTTCAAAACCTCTATGTCTTTTTCTAAAGAAGCAACAAAAGTGTTTTCTGTCATGTGTGTTTTATTTGTAAGCACTACTTTGGTGCAAGCCAGTTTCTTGATAAAAGATTTGGCTCCTGGGTTTAGATTAATAATGCATTTTAATGCACGTTCTTTTACTATTATCCCAAGGACTCTGGCTTGCAAATGGTACTTCAGTTAACAGAGGGAAGTGTTTAAAAAAGCAATAGAAGATGATAACTTTATAATGCAAATGAAAGTTTCAGAAAATGAGAAAGTTTAAAACATCAGCCTTTAATTTGTGTTTCCTACATGTTTTGAGCGTAACTTTTAGATTTATGTAAGTAATGATAAAGAGGAGGTAAGGTTCAATTTAAGGTAATGTTTCAGTAAGAAATTACATAAGTACATTGTGGAAATGGAACCTGGTTAACATTAAATAAACTTTTATTTTGTAATTCTATTCTTTTTTTGTTTTCTTTTGTATTTTTAGGGAAGGGTCTATAGCGAGTTCAGGGTTTCACTAGTAGATTGGACTAGTGATCTGCCTGTTTACAGTCTCCCAAGAGCTGTAATCTGGGATTTACAGATGTGCACCACCATGCCCAGTCCCAATTGCCTTTTCAGCGTGTCCCCGGGATCCAGCCCCCAGCCCCCAGCCCCTATGCCTGCTTGCAGATGCTTTAATCCGCTGAGCTATGGCTGGCCCTAAAAATTGAGATTTTTTTTTTTTTTTTTTTATGGCTGGCTCAGGGTCTGGTAAGGCATGTGGTGCTGGGAATCCAACCAACATATCCTGCATCTGACTGCATTTGTAAAAGCAGATGCTTAAACAATTAAGCTAACCTGCAGGCCCCCTTGTTCATATTTGTTAATGTGACAATATAAATTGATGTTAAATTTTTGACTGCTGTTTTGTCACTTCATGTATTCTTTACAAGGATGTGTTGTGCCTTAATAAGCATATGTTCTGTCATACTGTTGAATATGATATCCAGTCATCTTTTGAATACTTCAGTTTTTTTAAAATAATTTAACCAATATTTGGAAATGTATGATAGGGACTTACACAAGATAGAGTATAGAGAAAACTATTTTTGAAACTTTATTGTGAAATTGGAAATTCACTGACCAGATTTGCTAATTGTTCTGCCTGTTCTTTATCATTTACCATTCTTTTGAAGTACATATACTATTTTCCCCTCTGAGCCATTCGCGAGTTGATTACATTTGTCTTGCCTCATTGTCCCTTAATGCCTATGTTTCTATTTCCTAAAAACAAGGATATTAGCAATATAGATTTAATGGGCCTCTTATTGATCTAATTATTGAAGGAGTACTATAGAACATATTTAATGAGAAACTATATAGATGGAAAAGCAAAAGCAGTCTTGATCTTACCTAGCATGTGGCATGAACATTGTTTATATGTTCATAAATATTTGATTGCCCAGGCTAAAAGGGATAAAGCTGATTATAATGACAGTTCCTTATGAAGTTAACTCTAGACTATGAAATGAAAGCATGTAGAATAAACCATCAACAAGTAATGACAGCTTGGTGTGCAAACACTATGACTGGAAGACAGAAGACTTTGAAGTTAAAAGGTGACTGACAATGAATTGCAGAATGCATTGCAACTCAATAATGAGTTCTGAGAAAACTAAGGAATTAGGGAGTGGCTAGGAAATGGAACAGCTATATAGAATGAATTGAGGAAATTTGGTAGCACCAAAGAGAAAGTAACAGTCTAACAAAAGAAAGGTACCTAGAACAGTTTTCTACTTGCAATTGACTGGTCCAATTGAGTATCAAAGATAAGATGTTAGAGGAAGGATGGATGGGATCTGATAATGTGCTTAGTGATGAAGAGGGAAAAGGGCTATTTATTCACACAGCACTAGAGGGAGGAATGAAAAATTATGTGGATTTAGTCACAAGATATACTTTAGTGAGGGAGATCTTCATAATGGGTTTTGTTTTGTTTTATTTTTTTTTTTTTTTTTTTTTTTTTTTTTTTTTTTTTGGTAATTGAAGAAAGTGTGGTCATGTGAAAGAGAAAGAAAGGAAAAGCTAGAAGCTTATTTGTAGAGCGTGGAACTGGTTCCATCATCCTTGGAAAGAGTGTTCAAAGGATGATTGGCTTAGTGAATGAAAGAGATTGAATACTGGCAAGCAGTGGTTAAAAATAAGATGGGTTTACATTGGGCGCAATGTTTCTGAGTAGTTCTTCTATACAGCTGTACTATAAAGAAGTAGAATGAGATTACTAAAAATATTAAACATTACAATCATCTGATTTATATTTAATTTTTACATATAACAATGAAATGTTACTGCATGCAACTTTTCATTACTGTTTTGTTCGTTTCTGTGGTCTTTTTCTCTTCCTGCATGATACAGAGAACTGCCCTTTTCACTTCCTTTATCTGTCATTCTCCCTTCCTCCATTTTCACAGCATGCTATTTCTCTGAGATGTTCCAGCAAGCAGGCCCAGCATCATACTGACTTCACAGAAGAACAGGCTGAGCTGACACCTGTAAGTTCTATAAACATGATATAGGACTGCTTAAGTATCAGTGAGGAAGAATACATTCAGTGAAGCCACGTGATAAAACCTTGTCATACAATGTTTTTTAAATCAGAATTAAAGCAAGCTTAAAGGAATGGGCCAAAATAGCAACTTTATGATAGGGTTTCAGTTCTCAGGGTAAATTACAGGTGGTATTGTGTCCAATACAGAAGATTTTATATTAAAAGCTGAAACCATATTTTGTTACCCTGAAGCTAGAGGCTTTTATCAGTTTCTTAAGATAGTAGCACATTTTACTGTACTTTAGGAAGGAATTACCAAATGGAATTATCCTTCTGCACTGAATGCTTTACTGAAAATGTAGTTTTCTTCAAAAATGTGTTCTCTAGTCAGTGGTTGATGAATCTGGATCTGCAGATTTGCATAGCCCTTACAGCAGCTGTTTCATAGCTAAAATATGACTAAACCAAATTGAGGTGTGCTACACAGATGTAATATAAGCTGGGTTTTGAAGACAAAAATAATATAAAAATACTTTGTTAATTTTTTTTTTTTCTTTTTTGGTGGAACCAGGGATTGAACTCAGGCCCAGTGCACTTGCCAGGGAAGTGCTTATTCCACTGAGCTATCTCCCTGGCCCCTGAATTTTTGTAGTTATCACTTCAGTTGTTTTAGATGTTCTTGTTACATAAAAGATATGATTACTTGAGTGTTTTCTCTTTATACTTTTAAAAGTAAATGTGGCTACTCTAAAACTTAGAATTACATTTGGTATTATATTTCCAATGGACAGTTGCTGCCTCATTTATCTGGGAAGCATAAGGGAAAAATATCTAACTCCCTAAGCCCACTGTCCCTCATTTCCTACCCTTTATCATAACCCTCTAATAGGCTACATCCTGCCGAGTGGACCTTCATTTTCAGCTGCTTCTGCACTACTATTAATTATTAGCCACACTTGCAGTAATTTGTACGTACCTTCTCGTTTCTTCTGTCTCTGCAGCAGTACTTAATTCCTTTAGATCTAGTACCCCTTTTTATAACAAATAATTTATAGCACCATCTTTACCATCCCAAATTTATAGTTAATACAGCCTGCCTGCATACTTACTTTTGTAAGTGAATGCAATGCCCTAATTCCCAATATGAAGGAGAATTTTTTAAAATTTATAATAAAAGGATATTTTTAGTATGTTTATGCTTAGCATGCTACTAAAAATGTTTTTAAAAATAGTCATGAACATTTTACATGCCTGTATTCCTAGGCAAATTATAAAATCAGGACCCCCCTCACTTAGTGAGATAAATAGGGCCTTGGATGTAGCTGAGTGTGAAAATCCTAGGTTCAGTCCTCAGTAGTACAATAGAAAAGAACTTTGGATTTAAGTAAAGTGAGAATATCAGAAATGTGTTTTGGTTGGTTTGGTTTCAAATAAGCCAGGGGGGCCAGGGAAATGGCTCTGTAGAATAAGCGTTTCCCTGGCAAGTACAGGGGTCTGAGTTCAATCCCTGGTTCCACACCAAAAAAAAAAAAAAGAAAAGAAAAGAGAGAAGTCAGATATAGTGACATATTCTTACACTCTGGGAGGTTGTGCAGGAAGATCACCATTCCAAGCCCAGCCTGCCATGTTAACAACTTAGTGAGATCTTATCTCAGATTTTTAAAAAATATTAAAAAGGAAAAAGGGGACTGGAGATGTAGCTCAATGTGAAGGTCCTAGTTTAATCCTCAGTGAGTGATGACCAAAATTAAAATGTGTTTTGATAGCAGATAAGAGAACAGAATAACTGAAGTAGGAATAATGTACTAAGACAGTTTATAGACAAAAGAAGGAAGTAAGAAAGTACAAAATTCCTGCAAATGAGAGGGGTATTTTATTTCAGAGAGCAAATACATTTCTTTAAAAGAGTCATTAAAAGTTAAAATGGCAAAATTATTTTTGTGTTTATATGTAAATGAAGTTAGGTTCCAAATTTGAATTTTACAAACAAGATTTCCCATCTCTGTGATTTTCCATGTAAGAACATGTTTTAAAGAATCACAAGACAAGTTGTGGAACTTCCATTGTTGTGTGACATTATTCTATGATTGCAAGGCATCTAACTTCTGCCTCCTTCCCAGTAAATACTGATAATTCTCTGCACTTCATTATGACAGCTGAGATTGTCCTCACCATTTTATATAATGCCCACTTGAAAACAGTAATGCCACTCCTAGTCTCAGTCTCTATCTCTCCCTTTCTGCATCTTTGCAACCTCTTCCTCATCCTTCAGTTACATAAGCTTTTTCAGATATATTTTACTGAGCCCCTAGTTTTGTCCTAGGTGCTCATTTCCTACATGTCCAACTCCACCTACCACCTGGCCTTATAGTTGCTAATGAGTCTCTTATCGACCTAGTAAATTCTAAATTGTCTGAGGTAAGAAGTGCCTACCTGTTACCTTTTCATCTGCAATGCTTAGCATGTTTCCCAGCTCAGAGTTAAAAAAAAAAACAGTTGTATAAATGGATAGGGAGAAAATATAGAAGAGAGAAAACAAGCCCATAAAATGGATTATAAATAAGCCTCTGACTTTGTGCTTACAGTGGTACACAGAAGAAAATAAAAAGAGGCTGTAATTACATGACACTTGTACATTTTTGGTCGATACATGTCTTTGCCCCAAGACCGTGACTGAAGAACCAAAACCAGTCTTTTCCTGTTCTTAAACCTTCAGCGCCCCACTCTTCTTATGCCTCCTGCATCCCTCTCCAGTAACCAGCACTCCTTCTCCACACACACATACACCCTGCCCTTTCTTTCTGAAGAGCAAGGAATTGTAGGATTAGTATATGGCTGACTCTGAATAGTACCGTAGGGAAAGATGGCTTAAAAAAAAGCTATTTTTGTGAGAAGTTGCCTTCTTTGGTTTCTGCTTCTGTTCATTCTGCTAAGGATACTTGTAGCATAAACATAACCTGCCCTTTCCCTGTTATTGACTAGGCTGTGAATTTCTATGTCTAAGTACAGCATAATTTAATCAAGTTTTTTGGTACATTTTAGATACACATAATGGCCAGCACAACATAATTTATGACCATGTTTAGCTATCATTAACAGTTTTATGTTTAAGTTGTGTCATAGTTTTGGTCACCAATCATGATTGTCCCCTTTTTAAGTTATTTTAATATTTCAAAATGGATTAACTTAGTAAGTCTTAAAACAAATGTGATTAAATATTGCCTCTAACTGCTTGTATTATAAATTTGGGGAGACTTGAAGTGTTGGATGATATAAAGTAGAGAATTTGAATAAATCTTGTTTTTTCTTTAAAGCTTAAATTTTGAATTTGATGTTGAGATTATATATTGTGTGAATAAAAAAGATGATTGAGAATAACAGCAGTGAAAGTTGTAGCTGCCCTTTTTAATTGTACTTTTTGTTTCATTATCCTTCTCAGTTTTCTCCTTGGTCTTGGCAGATCACTAACCTTAAACAAAATTGAGTTTTCAGGAATTTCTGCCTACCTTCTATTTTGATGGATGAGCCAACCAATATTTTTAGGAAGACTATACCATCTAGGTAAATGAGAATCTAGGAATAATTTTTTCCGTTCTTACTGTTTAACTGTCAGTGGTGAATTGTAGTGAATATTTTTGATTTTTATTTAACCTTAGCTTTCTTGTTTTTGTTAAGAAATGAGAGGAATGAAGATAGGTTCATCTTGAATTCAAATAGAGATTTAACATTATAGGCAATAAAATATGTATCAAACTCAACATAGTGTAAATCTGAGCAGATTAAATTGATGTCTTCTGTAGCAGTGTTTCCAATACTAAAGTAGCATGTTTGTCTCCTAGGATCATTTTCTCCCTGAGTGGGTGCAGCTATGTGGTACTGTATTTGTTTGTATAAATTTCTTTCCAGATGATTAGTCCGTCAGAACAATGTAGATTTATTGCATACTGTAGCATTATAGAACTTTTGTGTGAAACTCTGTTGTGCTGTGTTACTGCCAAAACATGGTCCTGTAGTGAGGACCATAAAATTTTACTGAAAGCAAATGTCTATTAGCCAAAACATGGGTAATTTTACTCTTGGGAAGTTTATCATTGAATTGATCAGAAACAGTTGCAGAAATTTTTCAAGTGATGTGGTCCTATTGTGTTCCTAGCAGTTTAACTGTTTAAGAGTGTGGGCCTTGAACAGGCTTTAACAACAGGAAGGAGTATGGTGGTCATTGGTCCCAGATGTGTATGTATTTACATTCTTTGTACAGCATTCCATGGATACTGGCATAGAAGCCAGACTGGCTCTGTGATGTGTGTGTGTGTGTGTGTGTGTGTGTGTGTGTGTGTGTGTGTGTGTGTGTGTGTGTGTGTGTGTGTGTGTGTGTGTGTGTGTGTGTGTGTGTGTGTGTGTGTGTGTGTGTGTGTGTGTGTGTGTGTGTGTGTGTGTGTGTGTGTGTGTGTGTGTG